>PVJI01003242.1:29315-127757 GCA_004026765.1 Micronycteris hirsuta
CACAGTTCAAATCCCTTGTAATAAGGATGCTTTCAGAATTCGATGAAAAATTAACGAACTTGCTTGAACAAATGAGGAGAGATCTGCAGGGAACCAATAGAGATAAGGAAACTGGGACTCAAATCAACGGAGTGGACCAGCAGAAAGAAAAAAACATCCAACCAGAAAAGAATGAAGCAACAAGAATCCAAAAAATGGATGAGGGGCTCAGAAACCTCCAGGACATCTGTAAACGTCCAAACATACGGATCATAGGACTGCCAGAAGGAGAAGAAGAAATCCAAGGAATTGAAAAAATATTTGAACACATAATGATGGAGAATTTCCCGAAGCTGGCGAAGGAAATAGACTTGCGGGAAGTCCAGGAAGCTCAGAGAGTCCCAAAGAAATTGGATCCCAAGAGGAACACACCAAGACACATCATAATTACATTACCCAAGGTCAAAGATAAGGAAAGGATCCTGGGAGCAGCAAGAGGAAAGGAGACAGTTACCTACAAAGGAATCCCCATAAGACTGTCAGCTGATTTTTCAAAGGAGACCTTGCAGGCAAGAAGGGGCTGGACAGAGGTGTTCCAAGTCATGAAAGGCAAGGACCTACATCCAAGAATACTCTATCCAGCAACAATTTCATTTAGAATGGAAGGGCAGAGAAAGTGCTTTGCAGATAAGGTCAAGTTCAAGAAGTTCATCACCACCCAGCCTTTATTGTATGAAATGTTGAAGGGAATTATATGAGGTATGGAGGAATATCAACAGGGGAGTGGTAGGGGGAGAGGGTGGGAATGGGGCACAGAACAAGTAGCATAAATGGGAGGTAGACAACAGACAAGGGGAGGTTAGAATAGTATAGGAAGTACAGGAGCAGAAGGACTTATGTGTATGACCTATGGACAAAACTAAAGGGAGGGAAAAGGGGGGTAAGGGGGAGGGGGAAAGAAGGGGGGAAATGGGGCAACTGTAACAGCATAATCAATAAAATATAGTTTAAAAAAAAAATGCCAAAAGGCTCATAAGAAAAAACAGCTGTCTCCTGTCTAATTTACTCTTCAACTACTTTTTAGTTATTTTTTTCCTTTACTATATCTTTGTTTTTCCTATATGATATGCATATATTATTGGTTTGAGTTATAAATTTTATTTTATTTTTTATCCTCATCTAAGAATATGTGTATCAGAGAAACACTGATGTGAGAGAGAAACATCGATCGGTCACCTCCCATATGTGCTCTAACCTGGAATCAAGCCTGCAACCTAGGTATCTGCCCTGACCGGGGATCGAACCTGCAGCCTTTTGGTGTATGGGATAACATTCCAACCAACTGAGCAACCTGGCCAGGATGAGTCGTGAATTTTAGACTTTAACTACTGGCTTTCTCATATGTTAAATGGGATAGAGCTTTCCGGCTGTTCCTCACCTCCACTTTGCACTCCTCTTTCTGCCAGTATAGCTATATTACAATTTTTGCTTAAATCTGATTTCAGTATTTCTATTATTATAGTGATATACATACTGTTCCTTGTAGAGCCAAGGGTTGTATTGTACTCGTGCTTCATTTTTTGTAAACTTTTTGATATTTCTAGGGTTAGCAATTGTTGTTTTCTCCCTTATGTGCCTAAATTTCTCAGTTCTGATAGATGGCTTCTTAAATGATCATTCACAAAGTTGAGTGTGTCAGACAACTTACCAGATAGCTTTTCTGCTGCATCGTCTTGCTCCAAGCTGACTTGGTGCTCTCTGGGCCAGCTGTGCAGATATGGCCCTGGGACTTGCTGCCTTTATCCTAAAAATCCCCTTTGGCTTTGGCCTGTGTTTGATTTCCTTTCCTGGATTTCACATCTTTCTCTTTTTTGGTTTATTAACTCCATCATTTTCATGGATCTCATTCTCAAATAGCTTCCTGAGAAAGAGCACAGGGGAGAAAAGTCTTTTGAGACTTTCAAGCCTGAATATTTCTTTATCTTCCCTCTTGATTGATAATTTGGCTGGGTATAGAATTTAATAATGAAAATAGTTTTTTACCTCGAATTTTGGAAGAATTGTTTCATGTGTTCTAGTGTCCTATATTATAGCTGAGAAGTGGCCATTCATGTTTCTAGTTATTTTGATGTAACTTTATTTTTTCTTCCTTAGGAACTTCTATTCATCCTTGGTGTTCTGAAATGTTATCATAATATGGATCATATTATTTGTGCTGGCACTTGACAGGCCCTTTTAATCTAGAAACTCAGGTCTTTTAGTACTAAGATTTTTTCCTTAAATTTTTTTTTGATAAATTTCTTACCTTTCCAAATTTTTGTTTTCTCTTCTAGAATTCTAAACTACCTGAATTGATCCTCTAATTTTCTACCTTATTCTCCCTATTGTCTATCTTTTTGTTATTTTGTTCTGCTTTCTTGGAGACTCCCTTGAATTTACCTTCCTCCCCTTCTATTGAATTTTTAAACTTAAAATATCTGTTCAACTTTGGCAATTACCTATTTAATTTCAAGTGCTCTTATAGGTTTTTTACTTCTTCTTTTCCTTCTATAACATCTTCTTGCTATTATCTCTCCAAAGATTATAGACGCTTTTTTCCCTGAAGTTTTTTTTATCTTGATTTTTTCTCTAAGTCCCCTTTTACTACCTCTTTGTTCTGGTCTTTGTTTTTCACCTTGGGGGTCTTTTTGAAATGTCTGTGGATTCTTAGCTGTTCATGCATGTTTAAGTCTATCACTAAAAAGCAAACGGGAGCTCTGTGTTCATGGGTAGGGTATGCCTCTGGTGATTTTCACCGTAGGTCAGTGATTCTCAATAGGGATAGCTCTTAGGTGCATTTTGGAAAGTTACGAAGATATTTAGTTGTCACAGTTATTGAGGGGCTGTGACATAATAATAAATACATATATTTACTTTTTCCCCTGGTTCCTGGGCAACGAGTTTCTAAAGCCCCTGTAATTTTCTGAGTAATAGGGGTACTATAGATTTATTTTCTGGTGATGAGAACAGTTTTTTTTGTTCCAATGAGGTATGTCTTAGTGGGCTTCTGGATAGCTTCAGAATGGGGGCTGGTCACCAGAAAGGCCAAGCCATGATTAGAAGCTTAGAACTCTCAGCTCCACTTCCTATCCTCTGGGGAGGAGAGAAGGACTAGAGATTCTGTTAGTAATCAGTTATGACTACATACTGAAGCTTCCATAAACATCCATAAACTACAGTGCTTAGTGTCATGAATTTTGGCCCACAGAATTCGTATGCCATGGCAGGCATGTAAATAAATTCACACAGAGTATACTGGACTAGAAAATCTGGGACCACGCGACCCCTCTCCAATCATGGTGAGAGAGAGGCCACGAGCTATGCCCCAATCGACTTTTATTGTCATTTCTTGGGCACATTACATCAGAATGGTCTTCATTAACTATGCATAGGTTGTAGATTTACATTAGGTGGTAGGTGCCCAGGATGGCACAGCAAAAGGATAGATATGCAAATGGAAAGACAACAGGTTTTTGGGCGGAACTTGAAAGGAATAACAATACAGGTCTAAGGAAGCTAGGCGTGCATTATCATAAGTTCTTTTGATTCAGGGAGAGAGAGGTTTTAGCATGAGCAAGTTTTAAATCTAAGAAATAGACTATCCTGATTTCCCATAGGAAATTCTGCTGTCACACACGTGGGGCCTGCTTGCCGTCCCATGTTCCACTGGAACTTTTCTCTCTTAGATGTGAAACATTAGGGCTACATTTCCCAAGGTGAGAAGCATGAATTCCCTTTAGCTTAGAACACTTCCAGGTTGGTGAATACATCTAGGTGTTGGGAGGGTGGCACACCCCAAATTCCATGGGGGCAGAAGCTCCTGTGCTCCAGATCTTTGCCGACCTCACCCTATGCACCTCTTCATCTTACCGTCCAATTGTAACCTTTATCTTATCTTTTATAATAAATTGGTCATAACATAAAGTCAATGTTTTCCTGAGTTTTGTGAGCCCTTATAGCAAATTATAAAACCTGCGGAGGGGATTGTAGGAAGCCTGATTTATAGCCAGTTGGTCAGAAGTACAGGTGATGGCCTGACTTACTATGATTGGCACCTGAATTAAGGGACAGTGTTGTAGACTAAGTCCTTAACCTGTGGGGTCCGCACTTGCTCTGAGTAGTGTCAAAATGAAATTGTGGGACATCCAGCTGGTGTCTGAAGAGCTGGAGAGTTGGCCAGTGTGGGGAAGAATCCCACATATTTGGTTCAGAGGTATTGTGAGCGGAGAGGAGCCAAGTTTTCCTTTAGGGGCCCACTAGTCCCTATTACGTGGGGGCCAAGGATGCTAGGTGACGTGCAGGACAGTCCCATACAACAGGGAGTGCCATGTGTCTAGAGTTGCCAGGTAAAATATAGGACACCCAGTTAAAATCAAATTTCAGGTAAACAACAAATTATTTTACATCAGTATGTCTCAAATAGTGTATTTTGGTCTGGCGACTCTGTGTTCTACTCCACTTTCAATGTCCTCCCAGACAGTTACTTGGTGAAAAACCATTTTTTATTGATTGATCCAGGATATCAATTCTGCCTTATATATAAGTGAAAACGAGGGTCCCTATGACTGCCATTTAGTTTTAAATCCTAACTCTAGAAATCATATCTCCAATACCCCTACACCCCCTTCCCTTCGGACACCTAGCCATTCCCCCAGGAAGGAGAAGTAGCAACACCCGAGGCAGTAGAAGACAGGGCAGTAGCCGGACCTGACTAATGGTCACATGGTCAGGACCTCTGGCAGGCTAAAGATAACATCTTGACCTAATCTTGTTTCAACGCCTGAGCCCTAAGGTAGAATGACTCCCTGGCAATTGTCCCACGAGACCAGCCAGAGAGACACCAGAAAAACATCTCAGAACTGTCCTCAAGACCTGAAGAAATGATTTATTACTCTCACATCACCTCTGACCAATCAGCTCCCAGCAAGACCCTGTACTCCCTAACTCATGGTGTCTTGTGATTTTGCCCTATACAATCTGTAACCTACATGCCACTGGGTAGTCAGGTTTTTAGAGCATAAGGTCCTTATCTTCATATTGGGCAATTCAATATTAAACTATTTTTTTCTATACTGCAAACTCTTGCTTGTGCATTTCTCTGTGCACACAGGTAGGCAGATTCAAGGGAAAAACATTGGGGTTCTGGTAACATAAACACAAATAGTTTTTGCATGGATTTAATGTGCCCTGGGATTTCTATGGATTTGTATTTCTAAGAATGCAACTTCCTTATAAACTAAGGGAGACTGGACTTTGTTTTGTTTAGAATTTAACCAAAGGTTTTCATCATTTAGAAAGACATATCACTGACATATTGCCGCCTGGCTTGTGATCAAACACACTGAAACTAGTCTGCAGTTGTGGTTGTCTTATCATGGTATGCAAATATACTAATTTAGACCTTATTTTAAAATGACAACTATAAGAAATATAACAAATATAATGAAGAAAGTATCAACAACGTTCGGTTGAATATGGTCTAACTTCTCTTAAATTCAAACTAATTCACTGTACGAGGAGAGCATCTACTTTTTTTTTTAAGGTTTTTTTTTTAATTTTTTTTAAATTTATTTTTAGAGAGAGGGGAGGGGAGGGAGACAGAGAGGGAGAGAAACAGCAATGTATGGTTGCCTCTCACATGGCCCTCACGGGGACCTGGCCCGCAACCCAGGCATGTGCCCTGACTGGGAATTGAACCGGGACCCTCTGGTTCCCAGCCCGCGCTCCATCCACTGAGCTACACCAGCCAGGGCGAGAGCATCTACTTTTTTATGTCTTCCTGGTGTTCCGCCACATGTGGTCACAGTAAGGCACATGCTATTGTATTATAATTACTTTCCTTTTATTTCTCCTTTGTAAGGACATTCTAATGTGTTTTGTAAAAATTGTGTGTAGATTTATTATTTTAACTATGAATTTTATTTTACACAGTAAAGGGGATATTTCAAAATATTTATTTTTAAAAGAAGATGTTGTTACTTACTGCTTGGTCAAATCTCAGAATAATTATGCTTCATGAAAGAACCAGGCAAAAGTGTACATACCTTTAAAATTCTTGAAAATACAAATTAACCTATAGTAGCAGAAAGATCGGTGATTACCTGGGAACGGGGCAGGGTGGGACAGGAAGTGGCAGGAGGGAGAGATTACAAAGGGGCACAAGAAACTTTTGAGGGGATGGAAATGTTTGTTATCTTGATTGTGGTGATGGTTTCATGAGTGGATGTGTATGTGAAAACTTTTAAATTGTACACTTTAAATCTGGGCAATCTATTGTATGTCACTTTACCCCAGTAAAACTGGTTTGTTTTTTTTTTTTTTTTCAGAAAAAGGTGTTGGGTCTGATAGAGTTGAGGCCACTGCCATGGGCAGTTGAGCAACAATGGGATTTTTGTGCTGAGGTGCTTCCAAGTATCAGTACCTGTAGGATGTGAGGTCTTTCTCCAGATGGGGTTCAATTCTGTAGATCAAGATGCTCCAGTCTCCTTCCTGGGGGATGTGAACCTGGCTGTCAGCATTCTTGGAACTAATCAGAGGTAGGGCGAGGCGGTCTCGCCATTCAGCGTGTAGACTTTTACTTAACCCCTTATTTTTAATTCATCTCCTTATGCCACCTTGTGCTCTGCCTGCTGTCCCCCAGCCAGGTGCCACTCTTGCTTCTACTAATGTTTATAGGTTCCCTTCATCTAGAACATACTTTAAATAAACACGCTCAAATAGAACAATAAATAAATGATTTTCTGGCAATTATTTATTCAGATAATTCTTGGGTGGCAGAATCAGTTGGTTACTGAGTGAGACCAGGACAGACAATTAGGGTAGGTGGATGACATTTTAACCCTTTGTGGAGGATGGTGATAAGACAATACATTTGCCATAAGACGATCCCTTGCTGCCACTGCCAGGGACAGTACCAGGTAGGATGTAGCAATTCAGATGCCACACGTGAACGTCAGCAACTTCAGTGCAGGGACCTGGAAAGAATTCAGGTTACGTGATGCCTACATTGGTGGTAGAGCTTTGAGGTCTTCATGGAAAGGCTCTGGACAGAGATTCTCATGAGGACTCCAGGTGCCTGGGGGTCAGCATTCCTTGGATGCTCCCGGCAGGACCTCTCCATTCCTCGTGACAGCACAGGTACTGCTGCCATTTAAATAGCGGTGACCCCTCTGTGAGCGCTTACTCTGTGCCAGGCACCATGCTAAGTGCTTTTCATCAATTATTTCAGTCATTTCACAGTAATCCTATTGTTTTTATCCCCATTTCACAGACCAGGCTACCGAGAATCAAATGAAGTTAGATAACACTCCCAACGTCACTGAGATAGGAAGTGTCTGAGACAGAACCTCATCAGACAGGCAGACGGACAGGCTCCAGAGCTGGAGATTCCATCTGAATCCAAACACGCTTCCCTCATGAACTCCAGCTGTGAAAATATTAAGTAGAACTGGAGGAGCAAGGGGGAAACTCTTTTGGCGTCATTCTTGCCGGGCTGTGTGAGGAGAGCAGGTGCCCACGTGGCTCCCTGCCTGAAATATAGAGGGGCAATATTTTCAACAGAGCATTATGTCTACCATGTCATGGGCTTGCTGTCCGGAGACCCCAGTTCAAGTTCCCACTCTGTTGCCTTCTCCCTGGAGCGGTGGCTAATCACACTGGACACTGTCCTCATCTGGCAAGGGGGTAGATTCAACTAGACAAGTCTAAAGTTCCACTCAATTTTAAAATGCTGCGAGTCCGTATGTTTATTTCTCCCAGGAGCTTTTGTATTGTGGGATGAAAGGCTTGCTGCTGTCTCAGAAAGGTATTTTGTAGGTCAGAGGGTCCTCTCCAATGCCCTGAACTCAGTAACCTTGAGCAGCTGTCTACCCAAGGGCAGCCCTCCCCTGTGCCAGGACGTGGAAGCGGAGGGGTTAAGTAGCACGCCCTGCCCTGCTCCAGGCAGAGGAGCTGTAAGGACTTAATCGTGTCTCAGCTCTGCAGGCAGCTGTGACTCACTGCTCAACTGTGATTATGTAAGCACCCAGGGACAGGCGGCATTACATACGTGCTGGTAGCCACAGATCTCTCCCATTTGTTCGCTACTATTTTTTCAAATCTCTTTTAGATACAAGCTTTGCTTGAGTTCATCATTGGAATGGAAACAGAAACATTATTGGAAAACAGGCAGAGCAGGAGCTGTGGATCAGTCAGAGAGAACCCAGTCCTTGGGAAGCTGGAATCAGGATGTGGAATCCCTGAGCCTTGAGCCTGCATCACCAAGTTCTGATTTACCCCTCTTTTTGCCTCTCCCCTCCCCTCTACCTGTGTGGTCCACCTCCTCTCCCCAGATGCCCCAAGGTAGCCCCATTCCCACCAGAGTCCTCAGGCAGAAAAAGTGAGGCCCAGAGAAGGGACCGTCCCTGATGTCGTTCAGTGAGTAAACGTGTGTGATTTGGGAAGAGGGGGGCCCAGGAATAGGAAGGCCAGGGTTCTGCAGCTGGGGCTTCTCCAATTCCTCCAATGTGATTGCACACTTAACCTCAGCTGTCGTTCCAAGGGAAAGTTGTAGCCTAGATTTTAGCTTTCTCCCCATCTCCAGTGCCTGATATCTCCATTGTCAGAGATTTGTTCTATTTCCAGGTTTATTTCTCCTGTGTCCCTTCACCTGTCTGATGCCCACCTTCCCACCTGTGCTGCTAATTCACTCCCACAAAGTACAAAACAGAACAAGCAGATAGGAGGCTCCTCCCTCACTTAACCCCTTACTCTGTCTCTGTCTTTCCTTTTGCAAATTTCTTGAATGGGTGAGTCTGCCCTTGCTGCTTCTGCTTCTTCATCTCCCATTTGTGTCTTCTGACTCTGCAGAGCAATGAACTGTCCTTGCAGCCTCCTGTGACCTTCTCATCACTCAATCCCACGGCCTTTTTTTAGTCCTCATCCAATTTAACCTCTTGGCAACATGTGACATGCCGACAAGCTGCGCCCTCTTCTCTCTCTCTCCCCCGGCTTCTGTGACCCATTGCTTTGCTGCTCTGTCTACCGCTCAGAAATCATCACCTCCTTCTCAATCTCTCCTGTCATTTCCGCCCCCCCCGGCCTGAATACCACTTATATGTGTATATACACACAAGTATTTGTAGGTAAGCAGGTATTGATTTCCTGTCTCCTTCCAAAAAGGATTTAACAGCTGACAGAAGTATGTACGACACTAGGACAGCAAAAAATGGAATGAGTGGAAGTGGTCAGAAATGAAGAGTAACTTGTAGACATAATAAATGAAGAATGCAAAACTTTATCCAAAAGACACTGTAACATCATTACTCCACCCAGCAAATCCAGCCATGTGACTCTCCCACCACCAGTCATTGATGACACACCATTGCCCAACTCCCTAGCTTATCCTGTTGCAGTCGGATCTCAATTGCTCTTTCAGCTCATTTCCTGCCTCCGGGCCCTGGTGCAACCTAATCCCTCTGCTTCAAATATACTGTGTCCACTCCTCTTTCTCTTATTGCCCACTCCACACACATCTACTCATTTTTAAAGACAGTTTCAACATCACCGCTGCCATGAAGCCTAGCCCAGCTCCTTCTGGGATAATTATCCCTCCTTAAGTCTCGGTTTCTGCGTCTGCAATGGGAATAATGATGGAACCTGCTTCATTGTGAGAATCAGTGAGACACAGTGCTTAACACAGTGCCTGCCATGTTATTGTAAGCATTTACTAGATGTTGAAAACTAGCTATTTTACCCCCGTATAAACGGAGAGGACAATAGCTAGGAAGACTGAGCTATTTTCGGAAGTTAATTGGGATCCCAATGGTGGAGCTTATACTAAGTCTCTGATTCCTCTCATCTGGGGCACAGGCTAAGCTATCTCTGCCTATAGTGAGGTCTGTCTGGAAAAAGTCCAGCCAGTGTTAATATAAGGAGAATGGTTTGTGTGACATCAATGTAACCTGGCAGCCAAGGAGCGTGGGCTGGAATGCTCATGTGTGAACAATGATGACTTCACTGTCCTAGTCAGTGGGGACAGTAGATGCTGTTGAGTGAGAATGTGTACTGTGTGGCTGTTGCATTCAAAATGACTGAGCAACTAGAGCAATGAATCTGCATCGAATTTTGTATTAAGCTTGAACTTCCTTCACAGAAACAATTTGGATGATTCAGAAGGCCACAGCTATGGGCAGCCGGTGACTGGCAGCTTCATCATGGCAACGCATCTGCTCATGCATCACGCCTTCTGCAGTTTTTTTGCGAAACTTCAAACCACCCCGGTGACCGGCCGACCTATAGCCCAGATTTGGTGCTCTGTGACTTCTGGCTTTTCCCAAAACTAAAATCACCTTTGAGAAGAAGAGACTTCAGACTATTGATGAGATTCAAGAAAATACAACAGGGCAGCTGCTGGCGTTGGGAGAACTGTGTGAACAGAACGGAGGCATCATTGTCCTATGTACAATGTTTCTTGTAATTTTTATCTTCTTCAATAAATGTCTCTATTTTTCCACATTACGTGGCTGGATACTTTCTGGACAGACTTCGTAGTCTCTCACAGTCAGGGCTGTTCCTCTCTGAAAAGTCCTTTCTACCCCAAATGTTGACCCCCCTGAGTTTAGGCACTAACTAGCTTGCGTAATTTTGTTGGTGCAAGTGTGAGTATAGATGCAGTTCAGCTCTAATCCTGTCGCCTCAATCTTGCTGAGATTGTTATCTCTATAAATGTGACTAGTTTCAGTGTGCACTGGATTGCCAAATGGATTTCGAAGTCAGGGAAAAGGTGTCTCAGTGCCAGTGGGCAGCGGGATACAGGGGCCACCAGCCCCAGCCAAGGCATTTGCTGACCCTTGGTGCCAGGAGAACCCGGGTGACCTGAAGTCTGGCTTTTAGTTGCCAGGGGTGTGTTCCCAAGGGCCAGCTCCTCAGCAACCCTCTGCCTGTGGGCACTCAGCACTACGCGTGTGTGTGCATGCCTGTGTGTTGTCTGTGTGTCATTTGCCCTTTGGTAGGTTCAAGGACCTTGTGCCAATTCTTAAGATGTCATTTGTTAGACAAGTAACATTCCTGGACCAGCGTCAGGGATCCGGTGTCACTGTTACTCAGCAATATGCTTTAACTGGGGTCTGGGAAATCTCATAAGAAATGTACCAATACTAAGTGGTAGCCAGTATCCATGCTTAGCCAGAGAGAGAGAGAAAATAGGAGGCTCCGGGAGGACAAATGCCTTAACAAAATCACTTTGTTCGTAAGTGGTGTTTATACAAGGTCTGCTTGACCCTGAGCCCAGGTTCTTTCTTTCATGTCTTGCGTGTCTTCCAGAAAAGTAGAGGAACACACGAAGGCCTTCGACAACCGTATAAAGCACTCTGCAAACGTAAGCTATGGTACTATCACCTTCCCGAGGCTCCAGGGCTGCCCTGCACATGCAGAAGTGCTTCCAATGAAAATGCCTGGGATGCTGCGTATGAGGGTGTACCCCGAGGAGAGCACTCACAGGCTCTAGAAAGCAGGAACTGTGCATTATGGTTGGAAGAGTGGGTTTAGTGAGCACGTGGGCAGTGCCGTGTCAGTGTCGGGAGGCTGGTACTAGTTCTGGGACCTTGAGCCGGTTTCTCTCTGCTTCTCCATCTTAATCTGAGGGGTTGGGGGAGATGACTTTGAGGTTCCTCCCTTTCATAAGGGTTTTCACGTGGTGTCAACTCTCTCCCCTGAGACAAGTATTATTGAAAAATTATAGTGACCACATAGTGTCTTACACGTGTGTGGGGTTTCCTTAACACTTTCCATTGCATGTTCACACTCAAAGTGCATTTCAGTTTATCTTATTTTTACATAGCACAGTCATTTTTATACTACATGGTAATTGAGTAATTAATTTTTTTATGGCACCTTCTCTCTGATATGCTCCAGGCAGAACCCTCATTGCTGTCATGGCAGACATTTTACTACCTATGGATCTCAAGGAGAGAAACCAGCAGGTGGTATCTGTCAAGGGGACAGGCGAGGACAGGCGAGGACAGGACTGCCAAGAGGCGATCGGCAGGCACTGAAGGCCCCAAAAGGAGGTAGTCAGAGTGGGCAGCCTGCAGCTGGGTCTGGTTTGGCCCCCACAGTGTTTTGAAGAAATTCAAAATAGGGCCTAAAATTGAAAATCAGGATACTTTACATTAAAAGTCAGTACCTTGGGCTTCTGTTGAAAAATAGGAAGGGGTTTCACTGAGCCGGAATTGCCACCTTTGTCCAGATGCCCCTTCCTAGGGGGCATGCACCATCCAGTAGAGCCCAGGGTGCACTCCACCTGCCTCCCTCATGCCTGTCGTCTGCATTTGTGGGTGCTGTGTCCAGCTGCATGGGGACTAAAAGTGTGCTCGACAAACTTACAGGTCCTAAATCTCCCAAATGCGACACTGCAATATAAGCGATCTTAATTGTGCTGCAAACGGGCTGCCAAAAGATGTGAGATTTTGTACATATTGATGGATCTTATTTTCCAGAGTTGGCTATGAAAACAGTGAGCCCGTCTATGCCGGGATCATCTGTTCCATGCCAGGCACTGTGCTAAGTATTTTCACTGCCGCAACCAACTCACGCGTGAGGTAACTACTATATCTCCATCTCCAAGGCACAGAAAAATGAAGCAACTTCCTCTGTGTCACACAGCCAGGAAATGGCAGGATTGGAATGGGAACCCGGGCGGCCAGACTCCAGAGAGCACACTCCCAACCACCTGCTCTACCATGCGGCCATGTCAGACTTCTGTGAGCCTGCCTTCTCATTTGTGAGAGGCCCGCCTGTCATCCCTGCCTCACATGGAGCAAATGAGATCACGAGCGTGAAAGCACTTGGTAAATTGCAATGTGCTCTATAAATGTTAGTTGTTTCTAGTAATTACAGTAACCTGCAGGTCAGGACTCAAGCCCGAATTCAAGCCAGACTTAAGCCACAGGCTGAGGCTGCCCTGCTTGTCCGTGTCTCTCCAGCTATGGCTCTGTGACTGCTAGACGGGGAGGGGGTGTCAGCCACTAGCACTGATTCCTGAAATTCCACATGGTGTGGGCAAAGAATCAATTAGAGGCCACACTGCGGGGTGGTAGCTGAGGTGTGGGGCCCATTTTCAAAGACACAAAGACTAGTTTATTTCAACACCCTTCCCTCCCACCACGGAGCTGAGCCCACCCACAGTTGCTCCTTGTTGGAAGGTCCAGGCTTGCCCACTGTCAGGGAGAGCAGAAGGATTCACACATCGTCTGCCCGGCAGTTCCCAGGGCATCCGTGGACAGATCCCTACCGAGGGAGGAAGTGAGGCCTGAAATCCAGCTCACGCTGTGTCAGCACACATTGTCCTGGTGCGGGCTGCACCTGCAGGAGGAAGCAGCGCTGGTCTCTTCACACAAAGGTGCCACCTGA
Source organism: Micronycteris hirsuta (assembly GCA_004026765.1). NCBI lineage: Eukaryota > Metazoa > Chordata > Mammalia > Chiroptera > Phyllostomidae > Micronycteris > Micronycteris hirsuta. The sequence continues at coordinate 42,723 of PVJI01003242.1, forward strand.
GTGCCTCTGGTGTGTCTACTCGATTGGTCTGCCCAGGGGGGGCATCATTCTCAGTTCACACGAGGCTCTGTGTGGGCCAGCGGGGGTCCTGGTTGTGTACCCTGGACAGATGACAGATTCCTTTTCTTCCAGGAACTCAACCCCCACCTCCACTCTCAGTTTTCTTCAGTCAGACGCAATCCATATTCTGCGTCCAATGCATATCCTCCCATGACTTTCCCCTTTCTCTCCCTCATCTGATCCAGGGAGGTAATCCAGGGCCTACTTCCAAGATCCAGGGCCCGAACACCCATTTGCTTCTCCTTCAGTCTCTGTTCCTGGTTCTATTTCTGGTAACCTCCTAGAACCCCTGCCTCCCTGCCTGTATCTTCCAGTTCCCCGGGCCCAAGACGGGAGAACTCTCCTAAGTTCTGGTGTTCAGTTCCTCCTTCCAACCTATGGATAACTTGCTTGACCAGACTTCCAGGTGCTGCTCTGCTGATACCGTCTACACTTCACCCACCTTTGAGTCTAGCCCCTGCCTCGTCCCTCACGATTTATTGTCTGCTTCCTCCAGAGCTGGAGACCGCCCATCATGGCGACACCCAACCTCACCTGCCTGTCTGAGCACCTGGGATCAGGCTGGGCTAGAGGATCACTTCCTATCCCACCCAAAAGGTGAAGTTGGGCTGGTTCACACCCTCCCTGCTGGGCTGTCTTGTGAGTAAATAAACTGTCATGCTCAGACAAATCCAGAGCGATGACCCAATGGGACAGTGGTCCTTCATCTATGTCTGCCTGAGTACTCTGAGCGTCTACACGTGGTGCCAGAATATGGGAGGTGCTCCATGGTTATTGAACCTTTTAGGCTGCTGATTCTACAGCTCTTCTTACTTGGAAGATGATTCAGAATTTCTGTAGGTGGGTGTGGTGGTGGTTGGAGAGAATTTAAAAATCATCAGTCTCCTACTAAGAATCACATATCCCCTCTCCCCTGCCATCCCCTTAGAGGCATATCCTCTTAGAATCATTGCACTGGAGTTTATTGATTTTAGCTCTGTTGTACAAGCTCTAGATACGAGAAGGGATAGTTTCCTCTATTGTTAACTTGCTGCTTTCGGTATCATCTCCAGTAATAGGCCTATATTCCCATCAGCTTGGCTCCCTTACTTGTCCCAGCAGGTGGTTTGGGGAAACCAAGGTGGTTGTATAAGAATCTTGTCACAAGCTTGGGCTGTCTCTGAAGTCCTTAAGATTAAGCTGACCTGGGTTGGCAACTCAGCATCTCTTATCCCCCTCCCTTCAGACCCAAACTGGCTGGGGGTCCCAAGGCCAGTGTCCTTGGAAAGGTGCCTCATCCCACCTTAGCAGAAGCTCAGGAAAGTCCCCCCTGAGGTGTGATGACCCCACTCTTCAGCCCAGGAGTGCCTGGTGCCAGTAACTGGAACAGGAAGTGAAGCTTGAGGATGTCAGCGATATTGGCTCTAACACCTCCTAGCCTGCCCCTTACCCAGAGGCAGACAGGAAGGGGACTCAGTATTCCTGTTAATTCTCTGGTCCAGGAAGTGACAGGGCACATCAGAGGGCCAACTCAGTGGGGAAGCCAGAAATCCTACTGTCCAAGGAGTGCCCCTCCTCGCCAAGTCTTTAGAGGGGTCTCTTTGGGGCCTAGTGAGGTAGCAGCGGGGCTCCTTCTGGTGACGTCAGCAGTGCAGGGTTGTGCAAGTCTCTCAGGCTCCCACCCACACCCACGACCCACCTAGCGTGGCAGGGCGCTGACTCATGCCCCACATCATTGGGCAACCAAGTTTTTGAGGTTGACCTTGGCAAGAGGAACAGTTAGGCGGACTGGGGCTAAGTGGGAGCAGCACACACCACGTGTTGGTGCTGGGCTCACCGAGGTGGGCGTTTGCATGAAATAGGAGACAATGGACTGAGCTGTCTTTTTCCTCTTACTCCCCTAATTTGTTCCCGTCCCTCCCCACTTCGCTATGGAACCCAGGGCCCATCTGCTTCTGCCCCACAATCCCCAATGGTCAGAGCTTCTACCCAGGTGTCCCCACCAGGTGAGGAAATTATATGCCCAGTTCTCCTCTCCTTGGCTCACTCAATAGACCCTATTTGTCCATGTGCCCTACCTCTCTGCGAGGCCCCACCCTAAATGAGTCCTTCACCTTCTAGTGCCTCCTCCCCTCCTCGTCCCATCCCTTCAAACAGTCCTCTCTGTGCGTTCACCCTCTCTCTCACCCCCTCGCGTGGCTTGGCTCACCTCTCCCCTTGCCACTCTTCCGGGTGTCCCCGCCCTGCTGCACGAATTTTTTGGTGTCTTGCTTTATTTACTCTCACAGAACTGTTAGGTTGGAAAGGCACTGACAAACTAGGTCTCTCTACCCGGGAGGAAAATCACCTGTTGTTTGTTGCTATCTTTCCAGTAGCAGCTGCATTCCCTAACTAAGAAAAATGGAAGAGCTCTACAAAGGTAGGGTTTCAGACATTAGCACAGGCCAGGAAGTTACCCAGACTGCATAGGAGCAGCCCCCTGACCCTTTCACTACGTCCCATCTCTCCAGACTTCTGAAAACCCTGATGCTGGCAATGCTTGTGTTTGAATGGGGTCCTTTTGCAATATTAGCTCATGTGTAAGTTTGAGGTCTGATAAAATTTTCAGTGTGTTTCCCCTGTTTGTTGAAATCAGTGTATCTCCCACTCTACCTTCTCAGTCAGATGCTCTCAGTCTGGTTGTTTAACCGGTTGTAGGTGAGAGAGAGAAGAGGAGGAGAAAGCAACACTCTTCTGTAAGCATGAGAATAACTTGCTTTTAACTTGTTTTAACTTGAGGTCGACTGAGAAGTGACTAGAAAACACCTTATATGAATGCATATACAAATGTCCCAGAGAACCTGGACAAATTCTGATAAATGAATTTGATCGCTACTCTGTGGTCGGCTGTGAGTGCACACAGAAATCTGGGACCGCGGCTCCAAAGCGGCCGATACACGCCAAGGATCTGAACACATGAGCCTAACTGCACAGAAATGTTAAAAGATTGCTAATAAGCCATTTCCACAACTGTTCTGCTTCTGTTTCACTTCGGGGGAAACTGGGGTTTTGCCAAAGGATGACTCACACTGCGAGCTTCCGGAATGAGATCTGAATGAGGAGCCACGGCGGGGCTGCCTGAGGGCAGCAGCAGGCCCTGCACCTGGTGCAGCAGCGCCCTGCGTCCCCACCAGGGGTTTCAGCTCAGCCTGAGCAGCAGCCTGTCATTTCGGGTTTTTGTTGACATGGCATTTGTGATTTGATGTTTAGCAAAGTCAAAGAATTCCATGAAAGTCACACAGGAGTCTGGAAACTACTCAACTTAAACTGTCGGGACTGCTGTTGCCTAATTTGCAGTGCCCAGTGTATTTTCTGGGCCATTTTTGGTGTTTGGGTTGGGATGTTAAAGGCAGTTAGCATGTGGCTAAGACTGAAGATTCTGGAGCCTTGCTTGGAATCAAATTCTAGGTCTACTGCTTGCTAGCTGTGACCTTGGGCAAGTTACTTAAACATTCTGATCTAAATTTCCTTATCTGTACAATGAGATAACATGGTTGCCGTGAGCATTAAAGGAACTGATGTCACATAGAGGAGTGCTCAGCACACAGTGTGCACTTAACAAGCATTAGCTTTTTATTACTGTTACTATTTACAGAAGGATTTCAGAAATTGAATTAGACCGCTAGTAAAAGACTATAAATAACCATGTATTAAATAACATGTGAGCTTTATTTTGTTGTTTTTCTTTTTTATAAAAGAAGTCTAGAGGCAAGAAATTCAAAACTTGTGTGAGGGACCCAAACCACACATTCTTTACATCTGCCCTGCCATTGATAGTGCACGACTTCCATCTCTACGTTGCTCATGGTCTAATATAGCTGCTGAAAATCCAGCCATCACATATGTGTTCCAGGCAGAAAGCAGAAAGGAGTGAGGAAGAACAAAAAGAGAGGAGCAATCCCTAGCTGCCTGTCCTCTTTCATGGAGTATTTTCTGTGCACTGTCTCCCACCCTCACCCTATTCCCAACAGCTTCTATTCATGTTTCCTTAGCTAAAACAATGTCACATGGCCATATGCATTAGGAGGCTCAAAAATATAGTCACTCCAGATAAAATTGGGGTTGTGTTACTCAGGAGAGTAGTCCTGGTTGGATAGGCAAACAGTAGTTGTTACCTAGTTATAGCCAATACAAGAATGTGCTTTCAGATGATCTTGATTGGTTATTTTTATTTGTTGAGGATTTGGAAGATGCTAAGTGAGGCAAAAAGTGTCTGCAGATACACAAAGGCCATCACCGAAGCTGTAATCAGGTTTAGACATTGACGTGGCTCTTCAACATCTTTATGAACTCATTTGATGGGTATCTGATCTAATCTGCTTGAGAAGCTTTAAAAAAAATAGCTGAGAGGAATTCTGGATTAACAGCCCTTTGTACAGTGTCTCACATCTTTTCAATGAAGTATCTGTAAAGCCATGGCAGGGAGCGGTGAGGGGGAAGCTTATAGCCATCCGCTAACCTACTAAGTCTGATGGATAGGATAAACCCAGACCTTCAGAGGAATCTTTAACACAGACACATGAAGGTTAAGACAAACCTCCTTATCTGGGTCATGAAACAGAGCATACTTAAAAAACATAAGGCTCTTCAGACTGGCCCATTTTTTACCTCTGGTGTCAAAGATCCAGCTGACTCTTGGCTGTAAGTTCCTGTAAGGTAATTTAGGGTGATTCTCCTCCTCCTTCCTTGTTATCTATCTGCATGTTTTTAAAGACAGCAATTCTCCAGAAGTAAACTAGGCAGTAAGTAGTGGGATGGGGTGTGTGTGTGTGTTGGGAGACACCAGGGTGGGGAGCTGGCAGCAGCACCTGCATCCTGAGAGGTATAATCCCTGCAGGTAAAGAGTTATTGGCATTGAGAGAAAGAGCTCTGTTGAAACCAGTCAGAAATATACTTTTCAAGTATTCTATTGGCTCAGAGTACCAGATGCAGGGTTAAATGGGTGAACACCCACTGAGAAACAGAACTGGCCCTTCAGCTGTGGAACTGAGAAGGGAGTTTGACTTCACACATAGAAATGGAGCCGGGGGAATCTACACAACAGTGCCTATTGTCAAATAGCAAGTTTAAATAGCATTTACCTTTAAAAAATATTTTAAAATGACTGAGAGGCAGTGTAGCATCAACACGATGGAGCCAGACAGTCTGGGTTCAAATCCTGACTCCACCATTTATACCTCTGTGACCCTGGGCAAGTTGACTAACCTTGGTATCTCGGCATTCACATTTATAAAATGAGGTTAGCAATGCTTTTCTTCATTGCTGTTGTGAGGATTACACAAGTCAATAGGTGAGAAATGCTTAGGACAGTACACAGTAAGCACTCAATAACTGTGAGCTGTGTCATGATGAGGAAGATCATGATTAAAGAGAAAAACAATTTAATATGGAACTTGTAAATAAATTACAGAAACAAGGTAAAGGAAGAGCAGGCTGAAGATTCAGAGCCTGAATGTATCTTGAGAAATAATGTATTTCAGGCTCCATGAGAAAATTTCAGGAAGCTGTTTGGTAGTAAAAGACGAGTGGACTTTATGAGAAAGGACATAAACCTACACAGAGATGAAAGACTGAGATAACACAATTTAAAAAGGCACAATGAGCCATGAAGACCAGAACAAGCAACAGAGAAGATGAAAGCAAACTTGAGAAATTCTCCTAGAGTACAGAGGAAAGGGGAAAAAAATCACGTGAGAGAATATAATAGATATAGAAGACAGAACATTGAGACATATAAATAATTGTTTCTGAAGAAGAGAACAGAACAAATGGGACAGAATACTTTATTATAGAATAAAAGAATATTTTCAGACTGCCAGAGAGAGTGTTCTCTGTTGATGAAAATGATTTACTCCTTCCCTACCAAATCAATGAAAAGAGACTCACATTTAGGCACACGCAAGCAAAACGTGTAGGGCATCCAGTCGGAGGAGGCATGTTTAACGGTGAGACTGGCTGTATATATTTCCTCTGTAATAGTAAGTGCTAAGAAGACACAGAAGCACGGTCATTTGCTGATGATATTATTGTTATCTACCTGGAAAATGTAACAGAAGCAGTAGAAAAAGTTTCCAGGATTAATACTAAATTTGGTACAATGACCAGTTTAAAATTAATATGCCAACATAACAATTTTTTATTTCTTAACGAAAAACAGTTTACTGGGGTGTTTACCAATCCTGGAGGGCGTGGCTAGGAGGCTGAGCGACACCTTTGTAGCCCAATGGGGTTGGGTCACAAGGCTTGGAGTCCAAAGTCCACCACGAAGGAAGCCTCCCCTCTTTTGATTGAGACCTCACAGGGATTCCTGCACCACACGGGTAAGGCTGAACCAGAAGTAAATAGGCCTTCAGGGGGATTGAAACTCAGCATTAATTAAGTCTCTGAAGTTGGATTAAGTTGATCCCAGGTTACTAGTGCTCCCAGGTACATGACAGAGGCAACATAAATTCACTCTTGAAGAAGATATAATTAAAGGTTTAACTGACTAGTAAATATAACAATACTAAATATATATATCTAATAATATTATAAAATATTTTAGCTGAATAATAATAAAGGCACTATTATCCATTTTTGGGATGTAGATAAAGCTGTGTTTAGAAAGAAATATAGGATATGTAGTACATAAATACATAAATACATTTTAATATTATATTTCTATAAATTCATATATTTATATAACTATAACATACTGATATAAAATTAATTAGTTTAATACATAATAACATTTAAATATATGTATATATATAAACAAGAATAATGTGGGAGAAATTAGATAGCTGTGTCAAGCTTTATCACAAAACTATAGCCATTAAGACTTTGTGGCATTGACTCAAGGATGGGCACATTTCTCAATGGATTAGAAGAATAAGACAATTGGATGGACCGTTAGTTATGTCAAAGGTGGCACTGCAGGGCAGTGGAAAAAGCAAGTCCTTTCAGGGAGTGTGCTGAGATATTTAGAAAAAGATGAAAATTAACTTCTGCCTTGCACATATGCAAAAGTAAAATTCAGGTAAACTATTATTTTAAAGGAAAGGCAAAACAATAATGATCTTAGAAGAGAGTAAAAAAGAATATCTTCACAATCTCAAGAAAAAACTTCTTAAATAGAATATAAATAGCAGTAAAGGAAAAGATTGATATTTATGAATACATTAAAATAGAAACTCATGTTCACCAAAAATAGCATCAATAAAGTAAAAAAGAAAGCCATAGAGGGCAATTATATGGACACATGTGACTGACAAAGGGCTTATATTGCTTTGACTATATATAATATACAGAAATACAGACTATATACACAGAATATATAATGAATATATAAAGATCCAGGGTTCATAGGATCTTAGGGTATGTGTATCTTCAACTTGGTAGATAATGACAAACAGTTTTCCAAAATGGGTCCCAAATTATACTGTAAAGAGCAATAGTTGGAGCAAAGTTACTATGAACAAGTACGCACTGCAAAGGCCAAGCTTAGTTAGAAATCCTGAGATCAGCGAGCGCAACTAGAGAAGAACTGGGGAAGACGGAAGAGGAGGGGACAGTGGCAGAGCACAAGACAGGAACGAGGAAACGTAATACAATGGAATAGAAGTAGAGATTAAAAAGGATTAAAGAGAAAATAGTAAATGTAGAACGCAGTCAAAGGAGATCCAGCATAAGCATAATTGGTTTTTCTGGAAGAGAAAATCGAACCAATATAAAAGAAAAAAATACTTAATATATAATAGAAGAAAAACAGGTGATTACTTATAAAGTTAAATGTACACTCCGTTCCTAGGCATTTGTGGAGGTAAATTAATACTTATATCCACATAAACACATATATAAATGCTCATAACTCACATATAATGCTCATATATAAATGCTCAGACATAGAAATTTTACAAAATTTCATTCAAAAGAATAGATTTAAAGATTGTCAATAAAATATGTAAGTGATAATGGAAGAATTTTACTATCAGCATTTTATACATTTTAAAACTACGCTTTTTAAAAAATATGATACTATTGTAGAGAATTAGTAGAACAAAGCAGACAGCCTGTATATATGTATGTGTCTGTATTTTTATATCTAATAAGCGTGACACTTAATCAGGGGGAAAAGTATTGACTATTTAATATACAGAGCTAGAATAAGCATTGTGCCATTCACCAGGAGTTGACAAAACTTTTTCTGTAAAGGTCCAGATAATAAATTTTAGGTATTGTGAACCATACTATCTGCGTTACATACAACCAATTAATTGCCATTGCAGTGTGGAAGCAGACATGGATATACATAAACAAATGAGTGTGGCTGTGTGCAATAAAACTTTACTTAAAAAAAATAGGCAGCTGGCTGGATTAAGTCTTATGGCTGTGGTTTGTTGACCTGTGCCACATGTGAATATAAATAAAACCATCAAACACAATATAAGAAAATTCAGCTGAATGATTCAATTATCTTAGGATGAAGGAGAATACCATAATGCAAAGGCAAAAACTCAAAGAGAAAGATTGATATAGTATCATTTAAGACCTAAAAGCTTTCTCACATTAAAAAACCCATTAACAAACAAATAACAAATGAAAAACTGGAAAAATGTTTGTATATATAGAAACAGCTTTTATAAATCAATTAGAAAAGGGGCCACTAATTGAATAGGAAAATGAATATAAATGTTTTACAAAAGAAAAAATATAATTGACCTCAAATTCATTCTAACACCTTGGAAACATCAGAACACAGAATTATATGAAACATTTGGAATGAATACACTAAGAAATATGGCTACTTCTTTTATTCAGCTGGAACCTGATAGTAGAATTAAACTGATCAAGAAAATCCAAATATATATTTTTCCTGACAAAATTAATTAATATGTGAATTTAACTCCTGGAAAACTTAAAAAAAATATCCTGTTGGGAATAAGCCAGAAAACCACAACAATGTTTTTGAATTTTGTTTTTAAAATAATGGTATCCTATCCAAGAAAACAGGATGCATTCTTTGCTTATAACTGAGGCTTGAATAGTTTTTTCTTTTATATAACATTTAATACATATAAAAGAATGTGTATGTAACATATGGACGTGTTATAAAGCATGGTAATACATCCGTGAGGCCATCACCCAATTTGTAACCTAGAACATTATTCATGAAGATCTATGCATACTGCTTTCATCCTCCTGACTTCCTATCACGAAGGGGGAATCTCTGTCCCATTGTGTGTTTATCATTCCATTGTTTTTCTCCCCCTTAAAGTCAGAATTATATTTATTTAGCTAAAAATTGAATCTGATAATTCAGTTTTGTTTCATGATTAGTAATAAGAGTAGAAGAAGAAAAATGATTTGACAAATAACTGTATTACATTCTAATTTTAAAAGATTTTAAATTATGTTTCTAGGAAACATAGTTTTTGCTCTCCCATTAGAACTTAGCACTAATAAACTTTGCTTGCATGTTAATAGGCTTGCTGATCTGTAATTCTTTACTGTGTTGGCAAGAAGAACCAAGTTTCTGGGAGTTTCTCCCATAACATTTGTACTTGGCTGTCTGAAGAACTCTTCTGAGCTGTTCCTCCTTTGAAAAATCACAAACAAATGTCTTGTGATGATGTGCATGCCTCAGGGACCCAGATCACAATTCATATCTAGAGTGTAAGAATATATATACATCCCTTTTGGAAGGGGTTGCTAAAGAAGCTACATGAGGTAGTTCGAAGTTTGATTATTCTCAATTGCAATCTCAAATCTCTAGAAAGAGCCAATGAATCTCTCTGCCAAACCTTTTCACACACACTTTGGAGGAGGAAAAGGAAGAGTGGGAGAAAGAGGAAGAGGAGTAGCTTTGATATGGGTCAAAGTCAAGGAAATAATTGGGCCACAGTGGTAGAATCAGTAGAAGATTAAAAACTTTCCTACATTTGTTCCTTTTTCCTTTTGATATTTCTTTAGATTCTTTCTTTAGAGACCTACTGGCAGCTGGCTTAATGAAGGACTCTGCCCTGGGGTGGGCCTTGTCTGGCTCTGTTCTAGAAGTTAGAGATAAATGATACAACTTGGGTCAAGATTGAGTTTGAATCAGGATTAAGATTGTACCTGGAGTTAGTCTGGACTTTGGGCTAAGGGATCCAAAACTTCATCATGGCTCATGCATGACCTGGCTGAGCTCACAAAATTTAGGAAATCCATGTGGGGATCTGGGGCCAAAGTTTTCTGATGATAAACACTATGTTTGCTTATTTTCTGACTGTAAACCTTTGCTGCTGTCAGCAACTGTTGTCTTTGCTGTTATTGTCAAAACAGTTAAGAAGGGTTATTTAAGAGAAAAATCAACAAAATGAATCCTTTTGAAGAAATATGAGGGAGGGGCTTTAGCGAATGTGGCTCAGCTGGTCGGAGTGTCATCCTATAACTGAAAGGTTGTGGGTTCAATTCCCTGTCAAGACACATACTGGGTTTAGGCTTTGGCCCCTGGTCTGGGCACATACGATCCTCTGTCGGGGTGTGTATGGGAGGCAACTTCTCTGTCACATCGATGGTTCTCTCTCTCCCTTCTTCTCATTCTAAAAGCAATTAAAAATGTCCTCAGGTGAGGATATAAAAAATAAAATAAAATAAAAAGAAGAACTAAATCCTCTGGAGACAATGTTGTCTTAAAAAAAGAGAGAAAATAAAAGAAATATGAAGGAGGGAAGCCAATCCTTAGTGACAGCATACCAGACAGTTTAATCGACTTTAAGAATACACAAGCAAGTCCAGAGAGTAGAAAAATACCCAAACCTGTATAAATGGCAGTTCATGCTCTGATGTATGATTTTCTTTGGGGAGCTCATTGTCATGACATATATGATGGAAAATAACCCAACCCTGGAATCTCAGAGAAACCGATGACCACAGGCTACAAAGAGATCAATTGGAGAGGGAAAAATCGATTTGCTCTGGTGAAGAAAGGGTAGATGAAAGAGAAAGAGGCATCCAAGCAGTTCCTGTCATTGTTTTTATTCTCCAGCAACATCAGTTTTTATATCTATACAGCAATTTCACCAATCTCATACAAACATGCCAGTGTGTATCTCTCATCTTAAAAAAAATAGCAAATTCCTCTTTCAGTCAGTCTTTACCATTATTTGTATGTTCTGTTTCTTTGAAGCACTTGTTGCCTGCAATGCTCTTATGTCTGTGTTTGTTTCTTTTTGGCCTCCCTACTCTAGGAAATTAGCTTCATGAGGGCAGGGATGTTGTCTTTCTTGTTCCCTGCTATTTTGTCAAGGTCCTAGAATGGTATTTGGCAAGTAGCTGGGGCTCAATAATGTCTCTTGATTGAATGCAATAGATGGAGTGACATGAAGATACTTTTATAATTGCCAAGGTAAAAATAATTTTTTTCAAATGTAACTATAGGTTCTCAGGGCAGAGGCAGTGGGCTAAACTGCGACTCTAGGAATAATAGGAAAAGCTAGTTCGTAATCTAGCTGGTTATGAACCAAGGATGGCAAACACATGGCATACATGTTGCCGCTTCCCCATTCTGCTTTCAAAACAGGCATCACTCACCTATCACAGCTCTTTTTCCTACAGAAAGTGTTTACTGCCATTTCTGATACTGAATCCATATTATAAATGGAAAGATGAAATTTTGCACAGAATGACAGGTTTTGGAGAAGACCTTATCAATTTAGAAGATCAAGGTCCTTCCATAAATAATGCTTCCTGACCACCAACTCTGGAGTAGGAATAAGGAAAAAAAGAATAGTTGCATAACTTGACTTTTTTTCCTTCCTGAACAAACCGAATGACACCACAGTCTGATCACTCCCCGCGCACTGATCATGAGGACCAATTGGAGAGCTCAGCATTTAGCCACGGACAGATGCCAAAACCCAACCACGAAAAGAACGAAAAGCACTGGGTAGAAGTAAGCCCCACTGGCCATGATTGGCAGCTGTAACTCCCCTTCTCAGAGAGCTGCTGGCTCTAGGGAAGTTCCCAAGTAGATCACTGAGAATGAAAGGAAAGCATGGAGGACATTAAGAAAGGGGCAACTATTACCTAGTTTCTGAATATTTTTATTTGGGGAAGGAGGCAAAGCGGGTGGAGACAGCAGCTGGGATGTTGCCTTCCATTAATGTGTGGGTGGATCCAACACTTGAATGGAGAGCTGGGGCTTCCTACAACAGGCAAGAAGAGTCAACAAGTATTTATAAATTCTACAATGGCCTGCACGCAATAGATGCCATGGTTCCGTCTCTTCCCCCCACCACACACTGGAGCACTGCTCTATATTATGCAACTGGCACGTGCCCCCAGAATGTGAGATCTCTGCTCATGACAAGTGGAGGACCACTTTGGCTAACTTCTACCCAACTTAAGTGATATGAAGGAATGTTGCAGAAATCTTGTCAAGACAGTTAACATGTCAAGCAAACAAACAAACAAACAGGACCAAACAGAGTAGAAGCAAGCTCTCCATTTGCTTAGACTGCCTGCTCTTGTCCCTGCCCCTGACCTCACAAAATAGTGATGGGGCCCTGAGATGACCTGCCAAGAAAGGCTAGGCAAAGGGTGTGGTTACACCTTGCTTAGACACGGCCCTCTCCCTCCAGTGGGTCTTTCTGGGGTGAATCATCTGAGGCAGGATGACATGAGACCAAGAATTAGGTTTTCATGCCTCTTCTGCACAAAGAGGATGCAGGGTAGAAATAAGGTAAGGCAGCATCGGGGACCTGTTTGCTCAGGGGAATCTTTGTGGGAAATAAGTCATTTCTTGGATGTGATTCATGGATCTAATAGGAATAACACCTTCCAGGTAAGTCTTCTTGCCTGTATCATTTCCCCACTTGTCCATCCTTATCTGCTGGGCCTTCTCCTCCCCTTCTCATTCCTCTGTCCCTTTTAGTACTTGAGGTGCCCTATTCTTTAAGAAGTCATCCCCTGCCACCAGTTCCCCTCTATCCATCCATCACATCCTCTTTTTCCACACTCAGACTTCTGGGCCACAATGTCTATACTGATCATCTCCTCTTAACATCCAGATTTCCAGATACCGTACAAAGCAGTTCATAGAATCACTGCCTTTAGTCCTCCCAACAAACCCCCAGTACCTCACGGAGCTAGCTACCATTTACCGCATGGTAGGAACTCAGAGACTTTAAGTAACTTTCTCACAATCCAAACCAGTAAGTGAGAAGAGCTGGGGTTCAAACCTAGGAGTTTCTGCTCTTAACCTCTATTCTAATGTTTTCCAAAATGTTTAAGTTAGGAGAAAATTATTTCATGAGATTAAATAAGAACACTGTAAAGACATTTGAAAAATGTATGCTTCTAAAACATTACTCTTGGTCTTATTATTATGAAAAACATCTGTCTCTAAACGTGGTGTCATAGCCTGCACTGCTAATGTTTACCAAGAGGGGTTCTGTTCGCCTGTAGTCGGGGTCTGCACAGTGCAGAATGTTTAGCATCCCTGGTCCCTGATGGCTAAATGCCAGTAGGGTCCTGAGTCAATGTGCAACCAAGACGGCCCCTATGTCTAAATGTCCCCTGGTGACATGGATGTTACTGCCTCCAGGTGAGAATAACTAACCCTAGACTATAATTACCATGAAGTCAGGGTCTGTGTCTTTTTTACTCGTCACTGCATCCCCAGCCTCTGGCTCCAAGTAGGCCTTCGGTAACTATCAGGAAGTCACTTACTGCACAAATGTGTGATGGTAAACAGATGGCAGCATCTAACCATCATATTGGATATTATCAAATCTGATCTCATGGGCGTCTGGTTTGTATTATCTCAACATGCCTGTGATATTATTCAATGCTAAGTATATACTAGATACCTGAATCAAATATTGATTATTTCTTACAGCAATTAAATCATCCAAGTACTTTAATCCAAGCATGAAATTCTTATCTCATGCTCTCTTGTTGCTGTGCCCTCTATATAACCAAAATTATAACTGTGTTTCACATACAACTATCGACAGCTACCATCTAACAAAAAGAATCCATCTCTCTCCTTCTCTAACGCTTTGATCCCCTTTTATGAACATTTCCGAGACCCTCAATGTCTTTTTGCTCTTGCCTTTATCCCTCACAGTGGTACTTCCCCCACTTGTGCCCTCAGACTGTCCTTCTCATGTTGACCTCTTCTTTTCAGAAAGTTCTTCTCAAATTCAAAGATACAATATGAGTAGAAAAATATATATGGACCAGTGGTGGACACTCTTACGCTTACATGTCTCCAGTGGTTTATTTTTAATTCTCAGTGAAGCCACCATCAGGGTTCCATGTCAGCTAGCTCCTAGCTGGAGTTTCCTCTGGTCGCTTCTTTGTCTGTTTCCCAAGAATCTGTTCTGTTTGATCTTTTTATTTTCTCACCCTCGCATTGGCTTCAGTGTCTCCGGTAGATACAGGAATAGGTATTATAGAAAAAGAGGTGGGGAGGGGTGCAGTGCTGGCCCTAGAGACACCTAGTAGGGAGAGAAGGCTTTGGAGAGCCGACCCGGGCAGAGAGGCTTTAGCAGGGCATCAGTTTTCTAGGCAAACAAGAGTTGCAGCCCTATTGGGGCAAAGTCCAAGCTAGCTATGGGCCAAAAGGGAGTCTGAGAAAAGATGAGGCATAGTGATAAAGGAGCTGAGATGGAGAGACTTGGAAACACAGGCATAAAGCAGGCCACAGAGGCTGTTCTAGGTAGTAGGCCTTGTTGACACAACTAGAGTAATCTGGGAAGGCTTTCTGAAGGAGGTGGAACTGGGTTTGGGGTTTGAAGAAAGGGTAGAGTTTGTAGAGTTGAAAAGGAGTGTGACAAGCTGTTGTACTTCCTGTGAGGTGAGAACACACATCACGCAGTGATTTGCACCTAAACTGGGCTTTTCCATGTTCTGATGGGCTGAAATCACCTGAGGACTAAGGGCCCAGCCCTCAGGCCAGGGTGCTGGCTCCCAGGGGCAGCCGAGGTAAACTCTCCGGCAGGGAAGTCCCCTTGTGCATCGGGTCCTCGCACAGCATTGTTTCTTTCAGCGTCACTTTGTTTTAACATTGATGAAGGGACTTAACTCCTGCTCATGTCAATTATAAACAATGGTAAAATTGGTTTTCTTATATGTTGTTTTACTTAAAGTTGCAGAACTTATCCACAACATTAAATGAAGACTTCCTGTACCTGATTTACACTTTACCGGGTGCACGATCGTTTGTACTTGTTCTGAACAAATGGATCAAGTCCAGTTCAGCAAGGGAAATAACATCAAGGATGTCTTTAATAAGAGAAACACGGTTTCTCTTTAAATACAGTTAAAAACACGTGTGCATATAGTGTTTACTATATGAAGTTTAAGAAAATTATACTTTAAATGGCTGTTAAAATGAGAGCGGGCACTCTGCCCAGTGTAGCTCAGTTGGTTGCAGCATCATCCCATAGATGGAAAGATCATGAGCCCGATTCCCAGCCGGTGTACATGCCCCGGTTGTGGGTTCGATCTTTGGTTGGGGTGTGTACAAGAAGGCAATCGATCTATGCTTCTCTCTCACATCAATGTTTCTCTCTTTGTCTCCCACTTCCTCTCTCTCTAAAAGCAATGAAAAAATGTCCTTGGGTGAGGATAAAAAGGAAAAAGAGAGGGGGGTGTCTCAGTCTGAGACCACACAAGCTCTTACCCATGAGAAGCCTGAGATCAGCAGTCACAAACTCAAACATTTATTGGGAATATATAAATAATGAACCAAGACAATTGTGGTGCAATAGGAAAGGGTGGAAACTACACCAAACTGGAGAGCACACACCTCATTTAAAGAGATCAGCTGCTATTTTCTTCCCTGCTTTGTGTCTGTGCAAGAATGAGACTCCACAGTGACCAGACTTTCTAATTTTTCAAGAGAAGCCAGAAATGCTATTTTTTTGTAATAAACTTCTCAATCTAAGGCATATTATACAGGGTACCTTCTGCTGTGGACCTCCAGATTCCAGTCTCTGCCCTAGAGACCATCTACTTTTGGAAATCACCTATACCTATCCTCACTTGTCCTGGAAGGAAGAATAGACACCTATGGGAAAAAAGTCCAGCCCCTTAGTATGACATAAAAGACCCTCGCCTACTTCTTCAGACATATCTTTCCCTGTGCTCACCTCTGCTTTACAGTTTAGCGCTGCTGAGCAAACTGTAGCTTGTCTAACGTTCAGGGACCAGAGACAACTTCAGCCTTAATCTAAACCCTTAGGAAAATGAAGTGTCAGGGTAAGCCTAAACTGAGACTGTGTGGAAATTCTGAAATATGTCCACAACTTTTTACTACATTCCTTCCATCAGGTGGTGGGCTTGAAAACTAGTTGGGCTTTTGTGACAAGTCAAACAAGGGAGTAGGTGGGAATGATGCTACATGACTTCCCAGGTTAGGTCATGAAAGGTGATGCAGCATCCACCTGGCTTGCTAGAACTCTTCCTCTTGATGCCTTCAGCCACCATGCAAGCATTCTCACTGCCCTGGAGCTGCCACGGTGTGAGGAAGCCCAAACTAGCTTGTGGGGAGAGACATCATGGAGAAGTTCTGAGGTAGCACAAAGAGAGAGTGGTCAGGCCAGTCCCCAGGGGCTCCAGCTCCCTGCTGCTCTAGCTTGTCTCGACCTGACTACAACTGCCTGAGAGACTGTGAGCCAGAACCACCTGGCTGAGCCTTTCCCAAATTTCTGACTCATGAAAATTGTGAGAGATAAAATGGTGTTACTGTGATAAGCCACTAGGTTTGGGGATGACTTATTATGTGGGACAGACTTGAAAGAGAACTCACAGTTTGGATTGGGCCAGAGGCAGCTTTAATGTGTGTAGAGCCTAGCCTAGTCTGGTATCCTTGCTTCTCTGCACTTGACTCTGCTATTTTTCCTGTGTAACTTCCAGAGAAAGCCAGAGTGATTGACTGAATTAGTTAATACCGCTTCTACTGCATGCCTCATTGGACACTCTAGCTAGCCTGAGCCTTTGGGTCAGGTGTACACCCATCCAATCAGTAGCCACTTTTGTTGAAGATCAGCTATTATGGTTGGCCAGTTTAGGGGACTGTGGGCTGGGCCCTCTCAGTCTGAAGAACTTAGGTGGCAGGTGTCCCGTGGACCTGTGTGGTACCTGTGCCTTCTCTCTGCCTTTCTCTGCTGTGCTCCATGCTTGAGAATCACCCCACTCCTAACATTCATCTTTTCAGTCTTAATCCAGCATTACCTTCCTCATGAAACTTGACTGTCCGCCTCGGAGCCCTCCTCCGTCTCTTCGCGCTGCTGCCCCACTTAGGAGAACTCAATGGCTTCCCCTGTCATCCCTCCCAGCAGGTTAACTGCTGTTGGCAGATTGGGTCCAGGACTTATTCATCTCAGTATTCCCAGTGCTGGCTCCTGCTGCTGGCTCATAGCAGGAGCTGCTATAAATCATTGAATCATTGTTGAATAAACAGATGTGTTTAGGTGAAAGAGGAGAAAAGCAGCCATCACATGAGCTACCTTGAACTTGGAATGCTTTTGATGTCTGGGTTGAGGGGCCCGGTTCTGGTTCACTGCCTCTTGCAACATTTTGACACTGGCTTATTGATTTTGTCATTTTGTTACCTTCAGTAAGAACAGGTTGTGTCCTAGGTATGTGGTCTGGAACTTGAAACACATTTTCCCTCATAAAAACAATGCTACAATTCAGTGGTTTTCAAATTAAAAATAAGGCAAACAAACAAAAAAGTCATGATACTCTCTTCAAATGAGATTGCTCCTTGAAGCTCACTTCCTTCTCTGCCTTCTATACCCTTTAACTACCCCCATCATCAGCAGATCCCAAGCGTGCATGTTGGGGCGGCGGGGAGGGGGGCACCTGGAAGCTCAGATTTGAAGCCACAGCCATAAATGAGTGTTGGGCCCTAGCACAACCTAGGAAACCAGTGAGCACTTGGAGTAAAGGCCTAAAGCCACTGTAAGCGACCTGAAGCTTGTTGGGAACATAGCCAGGGGCAGCAAATGACATCTATAGAAGGGAAATACTGCAGTGATCTTCTATTCATTCAGTGCTCACTTTAGGTACATTCTTTTCATTTTTGCAACAGCTGTGACATGGGGAAAATGACAAAAATCTACCTTGAAGGGTGTTTGTAATAGAGATAATGTATGTAATATGCCTGTGGCAACATGCCCTATAATAAATGTTTGTTGGTTGTATGGTCTTGTCCTCAGTCTGCCAAGAAGCCCCACCAGCCTAGGAGGGTTTGGCTCCTGGGGTCAGGGCCTCCAGCTTCACGACGGGTGGTAAGGGTTCACATTTATCAGAAAGATTCTTCATGTGGGGTTGAGCATGCTAACATGAAGTTCAAACTTTTGGGTCCAAATCCTGGCATTTCTAATGTCTAGTGTGTGCATCATCTGTTTCCATCATGAGTGTGCATTATGAGTTCCTTCATCTGTTGAAAGAAGAAATGATAAGGACGATGATGACGAGGACACCCATTTCCTCAGGTTGATGGAAGCTTGGATGAGAATAGAGCACCCTGGAGCTGCTCACAACTGTTAGCTGTTACTGTCACGCTTTCCCCCTTTGCTCCTTCTGTACCTAGTGACAGAAGCATCAAGCACTCCAACAAGAGCGTCCCTCACCCTTTTCTTTCTTTTTCTTAGCTTTTAGATTTTTTTGCATCCCAGATCTGCTGACTCAGAAAGCCTGGGATGGAGACCAGCAATCTGTATTTGAACAAGTCTTCCAGAGGGTTCTGAGGCATACTCCAGTTTGAGGCACTCTCAGAGATCAAATGTCTAGAATCGCTTGTTTACGTAACTCCTGCTCTCTATGCTGTCAGAAGTTCTGAGTCATGTATGTAAAGTAGATGCTGTGCCAAATCATGACCCCTGGAAAAATTTTCTGCTCGCTACCCTAAGACACCATACTAAAAACAGCATTATTTTAAATGTCTCTGGACCACTTTTACAAAGAACTTTGGATCATGTATTTAATTACCTTCTAAATTCTAAAGTGGAAAATACTTTCATATAATTGTCAACTATCATATGTAGTTTGCGTTAGGTAGACTGATTCAGTGTTACTACAGAGTACTCATTCATTTAAGTAATCTCAATTCAGCTCTTTGAAGTATTGATTCATCACCTACCAGTTTATAGCAGCCTTTAATGTATAAGGAAAGAACAGATCTGCTTTTATTTTCAGATCTTATTTTAAAAACAAACATTTTTCAATGGCATTTGGAAGTTTATACATGTAAAGAACTTGAATGAGTTTGGAGAAATTTTCTTTAGCACTTTAAAAAGTCTGGAATCCCCTTGACCTTCTCTCACGTTGATGCCGAGATAAGGAAAGATTGTCCAAGATTTTCCTGCTTTCACTGAGTTAGAGCTTCCAGGTGCAAACAAATTCAAGGTCCTACAGGGTTTACAGGATAGAGGACTGGTCCCAATGGTGCCATTTTAGGGAAATGACAGAAGGCCTGGAAGAAGAGAGCTGAATAAAAGTCACTTGGATGCTCAGAGGGAGAACATAATTTGTTCAAGTACCTCTAGCTCTGAGTTTGGCTTCAGTCCCTGACAAGTTCTAAACTAGACTATTTATAGTAAAATACTGCTACTACTGCTACTACTACTACTACTACTACTACTACTACACCTGGTACAGGAGCTACGGGCTCCAGAGACATGCTTGAAGTAGTGGGTGCACCAGCATGTTTCGAGTTCTAGCGCAGGTTTTGACCACCATGATACCATTTCATCATCCACGGGCCAGCTCTACCAAGTAGAATACGCTTTTAAGGCTATTTAACCAGAGTGGCCTTATATCTGTAGCTGTCAGAGGGAAAAAAATGTGCAGTAATTGTCACACAGAAGAAAGTACCTGACAGATTACTGGATTCCAGCACAGTGACTCATTTATTCAAGATAACTGAAAACACGGGCTGTGTGGTGGCAGGAGTGACAGCTGACAGCAGATCCCAGGTACAGAGGGCACGCTATGACGCAGCTAATTGGAAATACAAGTATGGCTATGAGATTCCTGTGGACACACTGTGTGAAAAAAACTGCTGGCATTTCTCAGGTCTATAGGCAGAATGAGGCTGAAAGGAGGTGTCTCAGTAGCTGTATGGTTTTCATTGCTGTAGTGAAGCACAAGGCCCGCAGGTGCCCAGGTGTGTTCCCGCAAGTTTCTCCTGTGGGTTTAAAGCCATAGCAGCAGGAGTTGAGCAAACCAAGTCAAACAGTTTTCTTGGAAAAAAAAAAAATGAAGGAGAAATTTGATTGGACATTTGGACAGTGGAAACTGTGATTACCTGCCTGTCTACTGTTCTATCAACTGATTTCAAGCCTTCAGAAATAGAAGTTGGAGTAGTTATACTTGAAAATCCTAAATTTGGGATTCTTACAGAGGTTGATGCTTACCCGTTGCTCTGGCAGAGAGAGTCTAAACATGTAGTCAGTTCACCAGATCCGTGATGCTGCTCGCCCGCGTGTTTGGTAACAACTGACCGACATTACGGAGGCCCCTGAATTGAGAAAGGAACCTCTCCTGCTCCTCCTGCTGCTGAAGTGGTTAGGATCCTAGAGAAATAAAAACAGTGCTTTTTGGGGAAAAACAACAATAGTAAAGTTTGGGAGACTTTTGGGAAAGCAGCAGTCATTGGAATTTAGCCTGAGATGCTTAAAAACAAAATATGTCAGCCTGACCTTTTTCTTTTCTTAATGTTGTTTCTGAGTCATCTATTAAGGAAACATGAAAGACACAAAGTCTGGCGCATAATAGGGACTCAACCCATATTTGTTGACAGAACAAATAGAGACTTTTGCAAGGCTTTTGATAAGGTCTTTAATGAGCCCGCTGATACAGTGATAGCACAATGCAGGCTGGATGCAAGGACAATTAGCTGGATTGGAGTAGCCCAGAAAACGGCATGCACACCACCTGGAGGCAGAGTCCTGATGCTGGGCCTGCGCTCCCAGCGAACTCCCCATGACGTGGATACCACGTGGAGAACAGGCTCCTGCAGCCGTGCTGGGGAGGGCAACGCATGTGCTGGGGGTGGAATCCAGATCAACAGACTTTACATAGCAATTTTTAACCTCTTTGTTCCCCCCTAAATATAAGCAACACCTGTTTATTGCAGGCAGTGTGAGAAATATAGAAAAGGTTAGGCAGAAAAGAAAAAGAATTCATGAACTTTGTTCACCCCAATATAACCACTGCTAACATTTTAATGTATTTTTACAGTGTTTGGTTAATGTATACACTTTCATATCCAGATGAGTTAATTTTATATCTCTTTTCACTTTAACTAAAGTCCTTTAAAATGTAATTTGTAATGACTACATAACATTCTCTCATATCTGGGTTGGCTCGGCACATGTTCATTTGCTGAGCCAAAACAGGTAATAGCAAATATAGTAGCAAATATTAGTATGGTATTTTACTAAGGCCCAGGTGCTGTTCTAAGCACTTGACATTTATGAACCTTTTAATCCTCAAAATAGCTCTATGAAGTATTATTATTCTTATTTTACAGATGAAAAACTGACATGTAGAGAGTTTAAATAATTTACTCCAAATCACCCAGATACTAATTTGTGAGAGAAGGAGTTTTTCTCTCTTCTAAAGTCAGTTTTGGTAGTTTACACTTATTACATGGTTTTGGAATAATTAAATAGCCATCTGGGAAAAATTGGGTTGATTTTCGTATGACCTTACTGTCAATTCTAGATGAATCAAAGACTTAAATGTAAAAGATGAATTTTTTTTTAAAGATTTTATTTATTTTATTTTTAGACAGAGGGGAAAGGATGGAGAAAGAGAGAGAGAAACATCAATGTGTGGTTGCCTCTCGTGTACCCCCTATTGGGGACCTGGCCCACAACCCAGGCATGTGCTCTGACTGGGAATTGAATCTGTGACCCTTGGTTCGCAGGCCAGCGCTCAGTCCACTGAACCACACCAGCAAGGGCTAAAAGATGAAATCTTAAATATGCAAAAACAGTCGTTCTCAATGCTGGCTAGGCTTTAGAATTGCCTAGGGAACTTATTTAAGAGTTATCTATTTAAGTCAGAGTCTCTGTAATGGAGGCACTGATATTTTATAAAAGCCTCCCTCCCCGGTGATTAGAATGCAGACAGTCCTGGGAAGCACCGACCAAAAGAAAAAAATGTGTAGAATTAAAAAAAAAAAACAATCGGGAAAAACAGAAAGATTTTCAATATATTACATAAAACTCAAAAAAGTCTAAAGAAAAAGCTGACACATTCAGTAGTAGGGAGCTACGGTGTCACGGAGTTCTAGTTGGGGAAGGTGCCAGTTCTGGAGAGACGCTGCGGTGACGGTCCCACAGCAGCGGAGGCCCCTCGATGCCACCGAACTGCACTCTTGACAGTGGTTAGCAGAGTAAGCCTCCTGTCATATCTATTTTACCACGGTAAAAACTGCATTACAAAGGCAATCACAGGCACAATCAAAACATGAGCAACAGATTGGAACACATAAGCAACCTGTCATGAGAAGAATTTGTATATGAAGAGCTTCCACAGATCAATAAGAAAAAGAGCGATGGGTAAAGGATATACAAAGACAGTTTATAGAAAACAAAATACAAAAGGTTCTTAAACATATGAAAAAAGACCATTCTCACTAATTGTAAGAGAAAGTAAAATTAAACTGCTAAAAAATCATTTTCACTTAGACTGAGAAGGATAAAAAAAGAATGATTGTCACTATGTGAAAACCACAAGTGTAAAGCAGAGAAAAGATATCAAATAGCTAGAACTCTATGCATGTAAGAAAATGGTAAGAAAAGTGGCTTCTGGGAAGAGGACCGGGATATGAAAATGACATTTTTCACTGTGTGCTTTCTTAACACTGATTTTTAAAGAAAACATTGTGAATGTTTAACCTCTTCAAAATAATTCCTTCTTTTTCTTTAAATAAAGCTTCACTGGGGAGGAAGAAAACACTATAAAATGGAATCTGGTGGAAAGAGGGTTAAGGGTTTGTTTTGTCTGCTTTTGTTTTTAAACAGCTGGGGGAAGGCTCCGTTTTGTTCCTGTGATGCAGGGATAACATCAGAAGAAAGGAAAAGCCTGATGAAGTCAGTTATTTGTGGAGTGAAATCAGGATCATGAGGGAAGTCTTAGCTTTGGGCAGGAGCAGACACATCTCCTTCCGAGATAAGGGGAGATCGGGGCCGAGAGGGCCCAAAGAGCTCAGAAGAGGCGAACATCCTGGTAGGCAGGCAAACACTAGGCAGGTAGGTATGTATTTCTTGAACCCAGCAGTGGTCGTGTGGACTCTGCTGGCTTCTGGGTTGTTGAATATCATGTCCACTTTTTGCTGCAGCCTCCCAGCAGGGCCTTTCCTTCAGCTGCAGTCGCCACCCAGAGCCTTTCCAGGTCTATCTGGGTCTGCTGGCAGGCTGGGGTCGACATCCGCACCAGATCTTCAGAAAGGCCTTTGGGTTGGAGCTGAGTCCTGAGGTGTGCACTGGGAGGAGTTGTACCACGGCTTCCAAGCCTCTGTCAGGTCAGGCCCTTTACCTCTGAAAGATGAAGTCTAACTGCCCTGGAGCCTGCCTTGGCTAGGGCTTGACTAGGGTGGTGCCTTGCCCAGAGGGACTGGGAGACTGAAGCTCCAGCCTCCTGAGCTCTATTTTCTGCCGAAATTATGAGATAAGTTATCTGCTGCTAGAGAGGGAGAAGGTGGCTGGCCCCAGGGAGCCGGAAATGGGGTGGGGTGGGCAAGGACGGCGGTTAAAGTGGACAGCGGTTAAAGTGGACAGCAGCTCCTGTGTGAAAGTAATGTGAGCACTGGGGAGGCTCGGACGGTAAGAGCTGGAAGCTTTGAGGGCCCCATGAACCTTCAGTGATGGCGGTCTATGTGGCTGAATTTCTCTAGCAGTTTTCAGTCCCCCAGGACACTGAGTAGACAGTAAAGAAAGGAAAGACCTGGCAGATTGGGGGTTTCAGAGGGAATGAGGTCTGAGGCCCCCTTGGGAGAGGGGTAGTGGTTCTGTCCTGTGGCTGCCTCTTGCCTCCCCACTGGACCCCACCCCTTTCACCTGCAGGGCAGGGGCCCCATCCCATCCCAGGCCCACTTCTCACCATCCCCAGGCCTGAGAGGGTGCCTGACCAGGAGACACGCCTTGGAATGTTTCCTGAATTACTCATCGACCCTGCAAAAAACAAAAGCCACACAAACAAAACAAAAACAAACAAACCCAAAGACTTTATCACTTGATTAAAGCTGTAGGGAGTCTTTTATCCCAAATGGCATTATCCAGCTTATTTACCTAACTTCTTAACGAGACTTGGTTGCTATTTCCAAATACGAAAACCACCTTTTAAAATAAATTAATTAACTGCATGTATACTCAAAGAACTGAGACTTTCAGGCCTAGTGGCGGTGCGGTGCGGTAATGCAGTGGTATTGGCAGAGGACGGCGGGACTTCCAAGGAACTGGGCTGTACTTAGTGCCTCTCCTAAGAAACATACTCAGGGATACCCTTCTGCTCACAACAATAAAATGTTCCCTTAACTATGTGAAAACTACTTTCAAAGGAAGAAGTTATTGGAGATCTATGTTTTTAAATATGCCCCAGGCTATGATTATGATGGCAAATAACTTGCAGGACTCCAAGCGTCCCCTCTCCTTTCCTAAAAACTTTCATCACTGGTGCTTGAAATTCCACTCTTGGTGATCCATTGCTGCATACCGCTCCCAAAGTGTGTGCGCTTTGCGGGTGGGGGCTGTGGGAGGAGGGTTCTGTAGAGGGAGGGGAACATGCCCCTGGGCAGACTTACACTGTGTTACCGACTTACACGGTGTTACCGACTCTTTAGTACTGGCGGCCTGCAGCTCGGAGAGGCCTGCAGACACTTGGTGTGTGAGGAGTGCCGAGGAGAGGCTCTTAGAAGCGATTTGGAGATCAATGTGCATCCTCCGTACCTGCGGACGACCTACCCTTCCTCCCCTCCAGACTCTGCTGCGCGCTCTGTTCTGGTTTTGTCTCACTTCCATGAGCAAAGGAGCTTCCTGTAGCCTCTGAGAGTCTCCCATTTGTTCAGCTATTCATCCAAGAGCATTTAAGCACCTGCCAGCTCCTGCGGTAGAAGGAATGTAAAGGTGCCCAAGTTCTGGATCTCTCCCTGGATGGCCTGCAGACATGTGCCCTCAGCTCCAGCTGGCTCAGTGCCCCGCAGATGTATTTGGATATTGTTAACTAAGTACCAGGATTAACAACCCACTCCTGAACCCTGAGCCAGTGAGAGACAGCAGTGTCCTCCAGGACCTGGGAAAGTGCACATGCCATGCAGCACGTAGCTGCTAGGGCAGGGATGACAACGTTGCTATGGAAACGGCCCAGGCAGCGTTTCCAGTCACAACCTCTAGGTGTCTTTCTTTGTGCCATTGGTTCCAAGGAGAACATGCATAACTGTCTCCCTTTTTTCTCATCTCTGAGAGTTGCTGACAAACGGGCTGGGGAGAGGTTGAGTAGTGCCTGGGCAAGAACACAGTTGGTGGGTGGTGAGGCTCCTAGCAAACTGATGGGACAGTGGCTCACGTGCCTGTTCAGCCTCTGTCACTGTGTCTGGAAAAGCCCCTCAGAGCTGATCACATTACGCTACACCCACTGTCCACCCCTCTCCCTGCCCCCTCAGGCTGCATGGCATTTAGGAGCAAGGCCAGAAAAAGCGGGATTACTCTAATTCAGGCTTGCTCAGTTCCCTAGAAGTCAGGAGCAAGGGTCTGTGGACTTAGAGGCTGCGCACTGTAGTTGAAAGAGCACTGGAACTGGAGTCAGGAAGCCTGGATTCTGGCCTGAATCCTGGCACTGTGTGATCTTAAGCAAGTCATTTTCATCCTCCTAGCTAAGTTTGCTCATCCAGAAGACAAGAGGACTGAAAGAACAGTGATTCCAGAGTGCTACATGTGAACCATCTGAGAATCTTTATTAGAAATGCAGATTTCTAGGCCCAACTCTAGGGAGTCCTAGTAAATATGGCCGGGGTGGGCCATGGAAATCTGTATTAAGCTGCATATAAATTTAAATTATTTGGAGAGTCTGTTGATTTACTTGAGATATTAGAGACACCTTGAGAGCAGTCACACCAGGACTGTGAATCACTGATTTCAAGTACCTGTCAAATAAATGTCAAGTACACTCAGATAATTGCAGAGAATATACTAAGAATATGTTATCTGATTAATCCCAGGCCTTATGGCAGTAATGTTGTTATGTAATGTTTTTTAGTACGAGTAAAAACGACCATCATCGAAACCCTCTTAGGCAAGCATGTTTCAAGGGTGTACTTTGGCATCAGGGGTGGACAGGCACTCATCCAGGCTCTGCCAGGTGACTGTGACCTACCAACTGCCACGCCAGTGCTGCAAGAGGTAGGGTGGAGGGTAGGGGGAGGAAGAATAGGATTCCTAATACAATACTTTCTCCCTTCACTTTGATCTTTCCATTTGAAAGAAGAAACTTTTCTTCCTTCACTTTAGTAAGTCCATTTGAAGGGTCTTTCCAGACTCTTCAAATTTTTATTTATTTACTCAACAAACATTGATCGAATGCATATGTGCAGCCAGACCCTGTGCTGGGCACTGAGAGACAATAAAGAATAGGGTTATAGGCCAATGATAATATAATGTCGTGAGTGCAATGAAGGTGCAGTAGGAGTACCTAGGATGGGTTCTCAACCAAGGCTGGCCCAAATACCTTCTTGTCCTTCTCTTGCCTCTAAGTATGGGCATTCCTCAAGTCTCAGTTTTACATGGACATAACATGGCATTTATTGGCAGGAGGATGGAGCAGAATGAGCTTGGCCATGGCCAGCAAACTGGATGGATTGAAGAAAAGAAGGTGGCCCGGGGAAGAAGAATCTAATAGTTGGTGATGAGAAGTTTAGACTAAAGGTCAGTTGGCATCAAGAAGGTCCAAAGATCTTGGAAGAGATGAATATCCTGGTAGGCAGGTGAGAACTAGACAGGTAGGTATGTATTTCCTGCAGCAGCCCCGGTCATGTGGGCTCAGCCTCGGAGGTCTGGGGGAGCGACTATGAGGCCTTGTCCAGAGGAACTCGGAGACCGAACATGACATCCAGGCATGGACACAGACATGGGGCATGATGGGGGTTAAGGGAAGGTCAGTGAGAGATTCCCTGAGGAAATGATATTTGAGCTGAGATCTGAAGGATAAATAAGGAATTACCTAGACAGGAGAGCAGGAAATTATTCCAAGAAAAGGAAGCAAAATGCAAAGGCCTTGTAGAGAAGAGGTTATCAACACCCGCTTTTTGGGTAAAATCAATGGGCTGTCCTTCTACGGAGAATGAATAAGAGCTCAGGAACCTCACATAACTGGGAGATGGGCTAGGCCCTGGGGGACATCAGGAAGCCTGAAAAGGGGATGGAATTTGGGGAGGAAGTTTCCCCTAAGCAAAGAGAACATTAATGATCATTGTGCAGTTGATCTGAGGGTCCTGAGGTGGCCAATTTGAAGGCCATCTTCTTTATCCCTTAGGGATAGCTAGGTGCCAGGGAAGGAAATAGGAGATACTTGGATGTAGTTAGATATTTTACTTCCACAAAGGTATGTATCTCATAATAGATTGTTATTTTTGCTTTAAACAGTCAATTATCTTTTAATCATGTGAGAAAAGAAAAAAGATTGAGAATTATTTTTCCATATATTTAGCATTTTTGGTGATCTTCCTTCTTTCCAGTCGATCTGAATTTTCATATGGTATAATTTCCCTATTGCCTGTAGAACTTCCTTTAACATTTTTCCTGTATGGATTTACTGATGGTAAATTTAGTTTTTATTTACCTGAAATATCTTGATTCCACCTTCAGCTTGGAAGGACATTGTCAGTGGGTTTAGAATTCTAGTTTGACCGTGTTATTCTTTCAACACGTTACAGATATCATTCTATTGTTTTCTGGCCTCTATCTTTTCTGGAAAGGAAGTAGTCATCATTCTGAATATTGATTCTCTCTGTATGTAATATTTTCTTCCCTTTTGCAGCTTTTAAGATTTTTTTTCTTTGTGGTTTTCAGAAATTTAACTGATAGTTTTCTTTGTATTTATCATGCTTAAGGTTTGCTGAGCTTCTTGGGTCTGTAAATTGATATTTTTAATAAAACTTGGAAAAAAATTTGTCCGTATTTCTTCAAACATTCTTTCTGCTCAATTCTCTCTCTCTCATATGTTTCTGGGATTTCAGTTGCCCATGTGTTAGACATCTCACTATCTCACAGATCATTGAAGTTTTCTTTTTTAATGTTTCTTTAACTTTGCACATTAGTTCAGATGATTTTTATTGACTTGTTGTTAAGTCCACCAATCTTTCCCTCTACATTATCTAATCTACTCTTAATGTTATCCAATGAATTTTTAAATAATTTCAGATGTTAGAATTTTCAGTTTTATAGTCCCCATTTAGTTATTTTTTAAATTGTTTTCATTTCTTTCCTTAAACTTCTCATCCTTTCATCTATCATATCCACCCAGAGGTGCTTTAACATATTTATCATTGTTATTTTAGAATCCTGTCTTTTAATTCCAACTTATGGGTTGTTAATATGTCTGTGTCCATTGACTGTTTTCTCTTGACTATGAGACAATTTCCTGCTTCCTCATAAGTCTGATAATTTTTTGTAATACTGGGTTGGCCAAAAATTTCATTTAGTTTTTTCTGTATGATGCCTTTAGTAGTGCTTAGTAGTCTTCAACTTCACTTGAAACAATTTTGTTAGATTGTATTGTGACAGATGTCATATCAGCATTCATTTAAAAAACATCAAAATTGGTGAATTTTAAATGCATGACCATGGACATGAATAATGGTGGGGGGATTGCCTGAGGGAGTGGGGGGTGATAGGTGGAAAGGGCAAAGGGGGAACAATTGGGACAACTGTAATAGCATAATCAATAAAATACAATAAAAAATTAAAAATGCAAAAAATAAATATTAAAAAAATTGGTGAATTTTTGTGCAGACATTTTAATGTTGAAGTTGGAAGAAAATATGCAACATTTTTGGCATATTATGCTTTATTACTTCATGAAAGGTAAAAATGCAACTGAAACACACAAAAAAGATTTGTGCAGTGTGTGGAGAAGGTGCTGTGACTGATCGAATGTGTCAAAAGTGGTTTATGAAGTTTCTTGGTGCTATTGACATTTTGGCCAAATAGTTCTTTGCTATGTGCTGTCTTATGCATTGGAAGATGTTTAGCAGCACCCCTGGCCTCTACCCACTAGAAGCCAATAGCAGGAGATAGCCGAGGTACTCAAAATATCCAAATCAATAAAGTTATTGGTGAAAATGAAATATGTGTCTTTTATTTTACGGAAAAAAGTAAGCAGGACTTTTTGGTCAACCAATATGTTCAGTATTGGATGTTACATTGCAGAGGTGCTGGGTTTAGCTATCTTACTCCAAAGAGGTTGAATCTTGTTCTAGACAGTAGTTAAATTACTGGTGGATCACTCAATTACCATAGAGGCTTCATTTGGTTCTGCTATGGCAGGGCTGTCTTTCCCTTAATCCTAGGGGTTAACCCTTAGCCTTGGGATATATTTCTTACTCCTAAGATACGGCACTTACGGAATTTCACTGGAAAAGTAAGGGCCTCTTTTAGTTTGAAGTTCAAACTTGATTTAAACCTCAGTCTCCTCAGTACCAGACTGCTCTTAAAATATCTGCACAGACTTTAGCCTCTCAGTTATTGCTTTCTGCTGGGTTTCTTGGATTCCTTCCCTAAACATGTTCAGTTCAAAATCATACAAGGATCTGAGGGGGATTTGCACATAGATTTTGGGGTTCCTCCTCTGGGACTCTCTTTTTGCCAGGATTTCCCCCTTCAATGTCCAGCTGCTTTCCCAAACCCTGACCTCTGACTCCTGAGCCCAGAAAGATGATGCTCTCTGCTTGGGCTCCATTCCCAGGCACCACAGCACACAATTCTTAGAGGGTAGAGAGGGTAAATATGGATCTAATTTAGCATGTTTTCCTTTTTTTTTTAAGGTCAAATCCTTTACAGTTTCTGCCCTCTCATTAATGTTCTCCAGTGCCTTAACATTTTTTAAAAAATATTTTGTCTAGGGTTTTAAATGATAAACAGGAGGATTAACCCAATATCTTAATGTATCACTGGGATAGGAGTGGATGAAAGGTGAGTTCATTCTCTGCATCTGACTTAAAACGTTGTGAATCCAAAGTAGAAGTGATAAGAGTGACTCTAAATGACTGATTTGAACTCAAATGAGCCAAATATGGCCCTTTCATAGAGCCCAGAATCAGTTCTCGGAACTGCGATGATGGAGACCAGTTAGGAGACTGAGGTCTTTACGTAGGCATGTGTTGAAGTCTCATTTTGGAGGGGTAACTTGGGGTCCGACTGAATAAGGAGGACAAGGAAGAGAGACGAGACAGAGAGGACCCCTCAGTTTTAACCCTGGATGGTAAAACAGTAGCACAGCTCTTGAGAAAGGCGCAACAATTGAGAAGAGTTGTTACAGGTAGAGGTGATGACAGTATCTGTGAATAGTTCATCTGGAGGTGACAGTGTTGGGGACAATTAGGGTAGAGGTAGTGGTCTCTCTGAGGGAGAAAGTGTGGAGAGAGACAAGTGGAGACCCAGGGACTGATCCTTGACAAATACCGGCATTTAGAGGATGGGAGGAGAGAGTAGAACCTTCAACAGATCTAGAGAAGGGAAGGGAGAGGGGAAAGGGGATCTCCAGGAGAACCCGTTAAGAAGGGGAGTTTACGAGTAAGGGGGCCTGAAAGCTCAGGAGCCCAAGTTGGGAGGAGGCAAGGAAAGACCATCAGAGGTAAGCAGGCGGTCAGCCATGACTTGGTGAGGGTGATTTCTGGAGAGTGGTGAGAACAGAAGTCATCACAGGAGGTTAAAGAGGAAGCGAACTTAATTATTTAAAAAAAAATGTTCTTATCACTCATCCTCCATTCTTCCAATTCCAGGTCATGCCCTTAGTTGCCGCTGGCCTTCCTGGAGACTGGAGGTTTCACTTGTTGTTAAGTGGCTTTTACCGGACAGTTTCAGCCCTCTGGGGATTAACCACCCAGAAGAGGACCGGGCTCTGGGGAGAGAGAGATGAGCACACGACAGGAGCAGCCTGGCCTTCCCTTGTTTGGGAGGTAAGTACATTCCACCTCAGAATTTTAGTGTGGGCTTTGTAAACATCTAGCTAAGATGACAGATAACACTTAATTGCTTGTCTGTCTTCCTTGAAGCATTTTGAACAGGATTCTTGCAGAATCCAGATTGACTGAAGATAAAGCAGAAGGAAGAATTTCTTTCTTCAGCACCGTTTTTTCCTCTTACAATCTCAGCAGCAGCTTTTGGAGCTGGTCTCAGATGGGGTCAGACTGGACCTCCATGTGGACACAGCAGGCTCTGGCCATTGATTACGATGCCCCAAACTGACAGACTGAGACATGGATTAACTGAGTGTGGAGGAAGGGTGGACAAATGTCTGGGGGAGGTGAGGCTGCTCTCCGGGGTCCAGTGTGGTGATGGCAGAGACCATTAAACAAGATGGAGAATATAGGAGTAATAATGCATTTGGGGAAGGAGATCATGACCTCAGTTATGAACTCTTTGGTGAAAGGGTAATTTGAGATAGAACGATTCTTTTATTTTGATTTCTGTAAGTATTTTTTGATGTGGTATAGGTAACTAGTAATAATGGCAATAAGACTTTTAAAAAATATCTTCATAAAAGTCCTCAGTAATGAGCGTGGGCCTGCGAACCAAAGTGTTGCTGGTTCCATTCCCAGTCAGGGCACATGCCTGGGTTGCAGGCCAGGTCCCCAGTGTGGGAGGGGGGCATGTGAGAGGCAACCACACAGTGATGTTTCTCTCCCTCTCTTTCTCCTTCCCTTCCCATCTGTCTAAAAATAAATAAACAAAATCTTTAAAAAAATAAAAAAATTGAAAGGTAATTCTAATTTTTAAAAAAGGCGTCAGTAAATATTAAAAAAAACCCTTCTTAAAGAAATTCTCGTCTTTTTTCAGATAAAGAAAAGGATCGCCTAACTTAATTCTAGTATAATGACAGCTTCCGACTTCTAGGACCAATAGGGGTCCTACCCCAATCCCTCTACTGCCTCCAAGCCAAGCACAAGAATGAGCACAGAACTTAGGGTGGGTCTGAGTGGGTCCTGGTGCCTCCGAAAGGAGGTTAAAGGGCCCCGCTGGGGAGCTGTGGAAGGCTGGCTGAGGCATGGCAGCGTGGGGCAGGTTGGTGTTGCTGCACGGGTAACCAGGCAGTGGGGAACTTGCAGAAATAGCCTCAATGTCTGGCACAACAGTATACACTTAATAAATAGTAGTAATTGTTACCACTTGCACACTATTATTTTTCAAAGCACTCTGTATACTGAAAATCCCAGACAATATAAATTTCAGTAGATATGAGAATGCAAATGAGGCAGGATAGGAGGGACCATATCCATAGTGGTAGGGACAGTGGGGATACATTCACCACCATATCCACAGGGCCCAGCAAACTATCTAGCACATAGCATGTGCTCAATAAATATTTATTGACTACATAGATGAGTAAGTAAAATCAAATCGAAGCCATTTATCTCTGTAGAGATATAGTAAAATGGGCTGGTTAAAAACACAGACTCCAAACCAGATGTTGGGGTTCATATCCTTATATTGGCTAGCTGGGAGACCCTGTGCCACTACTTAAACACTTTGTGCCTTGGTTTCTGTGCCTGAAAAAGGGGATGTTAGTAAAAGTAACTCTCTTAAAGGATTATTGGGAGGTTTAGACGAGCTAATCTCTGTGATGTGTCCAGAACAGTCTCTGGCACATGGTAAGAGCTATATAGCGGTTTGCTATTGCTACTGTGTCTTTGAGAAGCATTTGTAGTTTTAAAAGAGACTCTCAATGCAGAAGAAGCATTTATGACTGGGTACAGACCAAAGAATGAATCATCAACGGCTGAATTCCAGTACCTTTCCAAATACACCAGGAAGGCAATTGATGCCACCCATGTCTCAGGTCAGGTGCTATTGTGCTGGGGCTGAGGGAAGATTTAGGAAAATTGCATGAGCAGAGAGGGTGGTTCTTGGTTCGAAGCAGCCAGCAAAAATGCTGCCTTCTATTTGCTAAAAAGGAAACACTTGGGAGATGGCCACACCGACTCTCTTATGAGAATGGGAGGGAGGAGATGACGCAAAGCAATGCTGAGTCCATCCACCTCGAACAGCCTGCACCTTCCTGCGGGTCTGAGAGCTGAGAAACTTTCACAGCACTGGATGGAAGCTTGCAGAATTAGAAATGCTTCTTCTCCAGGTTGGGATCTAGAAATGAAGATATTTTCATTTAATGAGATCATACGCATCCAAAAACAGAAGTTAAGAGGAGAGAGGTGTTCTTCACTATCAATCCTACCTGTAATAAAATGTTATGTTATTTGTATTGGTCCAGGTTCAATCAGGGAAGTTGAATCACTCTGAGTATTGTGGAATAAGGAATTAAGTGGAATTATACCTTACACAATTGTGGGAGCATCTGGGAGAGCACAGGTCTAAGAAGGGGATTTGAAGGATCACAGAAGAGTCACTAACCAGCGTTGCTGCTGGTAATTGAGCTGAAACTTGCAGGGAAATGGGGAGGATGGGCACATGCTGCGGTGCAGCTGGAGTTACCCTGCAAATGGGGCCGGTGTAGAAGTCTGTGGAAGGTGGAGGGTTTAGTGTGGCTAGTGCCTCCGCAGGTTTGAAGCAAAGTATCTGGTGTTGGGGCCTGGGCTCACTACCAGTTCACAGAGCTGGCAACTGGGAAAGAGCAAGAAGAGGAGCTAGTCATGAGGAGAACCTGCCTGTACCTCTGCAAGTTTCTCACCTCCTCTAACATATGGAGGCCTGTAGAACCCAATGGCTGCTGCTTCTGCCCCACATCTCATTCAACTTCCCCTCTGAGACCCACAAGCATACAGTCAAGAGGATTTTGTGAGGCATAGTTCCCAGCATAGACAAGTTGATGATAGAAGAGTTGAACACATGTATAATGATGTAATACAATTGATAGTCTTTTTGTTTATATTTTTATTACTTCCCATTCGGCCTCATTTCAAAAAGGATTTCTGAAGCAGCCTGGAGAAACATTTGCAATTGAGTATGTTTTTTTAAGAAAATATTTTATTTATTTATTTTTAGAGAGAGGTGAAGGAAGGGGAAAAGAGAGGGAGAGAAACATTGGTGTGGGGCAGAAACATCAATCGGTTGCCTCTCACACTGTTTGCAGAACGATGCCCAATCCACCGAGCCACATCAGTCAGGGCTTGAGTGGATTTTTTAAAGGAAATGATGGAGGCAAAGGGAAAAATGTAGGGCAATAAAAGAATTCCAGGGTAGTGTCAGTGTTCAAGAAATTCATCTAAGAGCCTGTTCATTTGAAGACAGGGCTATAGATTTGGCTTAAAGCACCCTTGGAGCCCAAGCAAATATTTTGTGATAAGGATTGTCACAAAGGATTGTCACAGATTATCCTGGTCTAGAGACCTAAGAGAAACATCTCCTGGGGTTCTCAAAAATATCCCTGCAATAGTGCCTTGGAATGGTTCAGTGAAAGCTGTCCTACAGGGGGTTAAAGCAAAGCAGACCTAGCATGAGCCGCAGGCTTCCTCAGCCCTATTCAGACTCTCTCTTGGCAGAAAAGGGGCAGAAGACAATTTCTAAACATTATATCTGAGTGAATGGATGAGCTGCATATCTTTCAAGCCAGGGGTTGACAAACTTTTTCTGTCAAGGGCCAGAGAGTAAATGTTAGGGCCACGAGGTCTCTGCTACAACTACTCAGTGCTGCCCTCGTTGGGCAAAAGCAGCCACAGAGCATCTGTACACCAGACCGTGTGGCTGGGGTCCAATGAAACTTTATTAAGGGACACTAAAATTGGAATTTCTTATAATTTTCCTATGTCACAAAATGTTATTAGTCTTTTTTCAGAAGAGTTTATTTATTTATTTTTAGAGCGAGAGGAAGAGAGGGAGAAAGAGAGGGAGAAAAACATCAGTAACATCTGCCGATTGCCTCTCACACGCCTCCAACCTGGGATCAAACCCACAACCCAGGCACATGCCCAGACCAGGAATTGAACCAGTGAGCTTTCACTTTGCTAGACGATGCCAAACCTACTGAGCCACACTGATCAGGGCTCTTCTTCAGAGTCTGTTTTTCTCCAGCCATTTAAAGGTGTAAAAACTGTCCTTAGCTTGCGGACTGTAGCCACGTAGGAAGAGGCAGCAGACTGGGTTTGGCCCACATGCCATGGTTTGCTGACTTTTGCTTCAAAGGATCTTCTATAAACAGTGATTTGTACAACTGATGGAGAAAGTGGGAGGTGAAGTGTCCGAGGTTAGGCGGGGTAACATTAACTACCATAACAGACAAGCCTCAGAGGCTCAGCGGCTTACTGTGGGTGGATTTCTGCTCATGTAACATCCAAGCAGGTGTCCGTAACGGGTGGGTGGCTCTCCTCCAGAGGGTGACTCAGGACCTGGGCTCCAGCCACCTTGTGGCTCCACATCCAGTTAGCAGATGGGGGAGGACAAGGTAACAGTGGGCTCGATTCTCAACCATATCAACCCGGAAGTGATACACACCATCAGCTACGTTTAGTGGGGGGTTTGCTGAGAAAGACAGGAGCTGGCCACTCTCTGGCAATGATGCTACCCCGTGGAAGGGAGGGTTAGTCCGTGTTGGGTTTGCTAGCTGTCCCTGCTACAGTGGTGTTCTTGGGCAAGAACTTGAGTATAGATCATGATGCTGATGAAGGGTGGCTCTTGAACCACACTGAGTGTGGAGAGGACATTCTTCTTTGAAAGTTAAAGATACTAATAGCAGACACAGAAGGCCAAGACTCTGCCCTGAAAACCACTCTGGGTGTGTCCAGTACCAGCTCCAACATGCAGGTGAAAGCTTCAGTGTTCTTCATTCAAAAGCATGACTGTAACGTACTTTGTCTAGAGAAACTGTAAAGAGTTGTGACCAATTTCCTAATACGGCCATAAAAATCATCAGCAAAGAATCCAAGGAACTTACAGTATTCAACAATATAACCTCCTCTTGAACCTTCCAAAAATGTAGTCATCTTGGAAAAGTATTTCTAGGTGACTCAGGGAGTTTCAGCCTTGGTACTCTTCACATTTTGGCTCACATAACTTTCTGCCATGGGGCTTTCCTGTGCGTTACAGGATGTTAGTAGCTTCCCCAGCCAGCTTCTGCATACCAGGTGCCTGCAGCATCCTCTGCCCACTCTGCTATCCCCCACTTCTCCAGCAGTAACAACCAAAACTGCTTCTGCACATTGTCAAGTGTCCCCTAGGGGACAAAATTGCTCCAGGTTGAGAAATATTGAATAACTAAATGATAACATTTACTAAGTAAAATTATTGAAGTGAGCCAACTAAATATTGCAGGACTTAAAACCATTAATGATTATGTTGATTCTAGAGTGGTTGGTCCTGGTCATGCTTTCTGACAAGCAGGAATTGGGTTGATTTGCTAAGACCTTTCTTGGTAAAAGATGATAGCATTTGATCAGCCGCACAGACCAGAAGAGCTGTCTTTGGTACGTTTCTTTCAGTTCTCAGTGGCGGGAGGCTATTCAGCTACACATCCCAAAGTGTTCCCCTGTCGATACATTTAAAGTAAATAAAATAAAGTCTATGGTATTGGGGCTAATCTATTCCAAAGTAACTTGCTTGAAGCTAGTCTCCCATGTGCTGGATTGTTCCTACCAATCCTCAGCCTGGAGGTGGCTGTCAGTCACAGGTTCTAAATATTAGGTTGGCCAAAAATTTTGTTTGTTTTTTTTTGTAAGATGGCTCTAGTTGCACTGAACTGTCTTTAATTTCATTTAAAACAATTTTGTTAGATTGTATTACGACAGCTGTCATATTAGCATGCATTTAGAAAAACTTACCAAAATTGGTGAATTTTTGTGTAGCCATTTAATATTAAAGATGGAAAAAATATGTAACATTTTTGGAATATTATGCTTTATTATTTCAAGAAAGGTAAAAATGAAACTGAAACACACAAAAAAAGATTTGTGCAGTGTATAGAGAAGGTGCTGTGATTGATTGAATGTGTCAAAAGTGGTTTGCAAAGTTTTGCTCTGGAGATTTCTCGCTGGAAGATGATGCTCCATGGTTGGGTAGACCAGTTAAAGTTGACAGTGATCAAATTGAGACATTAATGGAGAACAATCAACATTATACTACAGGGGAGATAGCTGACATACTCAAAATATCCAGGTTAATAAATTTATTGGTGAAAATGAAAAATGTGTCTTGTATTACTTTATGGAAAAAACCATATAAAATTTTTGGCCAACCCAATAAATAAATAGTGCTCAGAGCCCCTGACCATTAATATTTTCTATTTCGGTCTCAAAGGCAAAGATATGGTCAAATAAAAGCTGAATACTGAATCTATTTCTTTTCTTGCTTTTTTTTTTAAAAAATAAGGTTTGTTTCTTTTTCTTTTTTAATTATACTTTTTGATTATGCTATTACAGTTTTCCCAATTTTCCTCCTCTCTCCCCCCTCCACACTGCACCCCCAACCCTCCAGTATCCCCCATTTAGTTCATGTCCATGGGTTGTACATGTAAGTTCTTTGAGTCCTCTGTTTCCTATACCATTTTTTTTACCTCTCCCCATCATTTTATTCCTACCAATTATGCTTCTTCTTACCTGTACCTTTCCCCCCATTCCTCCCTTCCCCCTCCCCACTGAAAACCTTTCATGTGATGTCCATTTCTCTGATTCTTTTCCTGATCTCTAGTTGTTTGCTTAGTTTTTGTTTTCATTGTTTTTCTTTCATTTATTTTTTTATTTTTTTATTTGTTGATAGTTGTGAGTTTGTTGTCATTTTACTATTCATATTTTTGATCTTCCTTTTCTTAGATAAGTCCCTTTAACATTTCATATAATAATGGCTTGGTGATGATGAACTCCTTTAACTTGACCTTATCTGGGAAACACTTTATCTGCCCTTCCATTCTAAATGATAGCTTTGCCGGATAGAGTATTCTTGGATGTAGGTCCTTGCCTTTCATGATTTTAAATACTCCTTTCCAGCCCCTTCCTGCCTGTAAGTTTTCTTTTGAGAAATTGGCTGATAGCTTTATGGGATCTCCTTTGTAGGTAACTCTTTCCTTTTCTCTTGCTGCTTTTAAGATTCTCTCTTTGTCTTCAATCTTGGGTAACTTAATGATGATGTGCCTTGGTGTGTTCCTCTTTGGGTCCAACTTCTTTGGGACTCTCTGAGCTTCCTGGACTTCCTCGAAGTCTATTTCTTTCACCAGATTGGGGAAGTTTTCCTCCATTTTTTGTTCAAATAAGTTCTCAGTTTCTTGCTGTTGTTCTTCTCCTCCTTCTGACACCTCTATAAGTCGAATATTGGAACATTTCAGGTTGTCCCAGAGATTTATAAGACTCTCTTCACTTTTTTGAATTCTTATTTCTTCATTCTGTTCTGATTGGATGTTTATTTCTTCCTTTTGTTCCAAATCATTGATTTGAGTCCTGGTTTCCTTCCTGTCACTGTTGGTTTCCTGAATATTTTGCTTTATTTCATTTTGGGTATCTTTCATTTGTTCTTTCATTTTTTGACCAAGCTCAATCAGTTCTGTGAGCATTTTGATTACCAGGGCTTTAAATTCTCCATCAGGTAGGTTGGCTATATCCTCATCCTTATATCCTTAGCTTTCTTTCTGAGGTTTTGGTCTGTTCTTTCATTTTGGCCCTATTTCTTTTTTGGGGGCCACTGATAAGTTATAAGGGGGCGGGGCCTTACGTATTCACTGGGGCAGGACAACCCTCCTTCCACCTTCAGTGCCGCCTGTGGAGGGAGGGGCCAGAGAGGGAACAGTGCAACTCACCTGCTCAGCTCTTGTGCACTTTTCAATGAACTCTCATGTGAGACTGGGAGTTTCTCCCACTGAGGCAACCACCGTATTCCACAGCCACTTCTGAATGTTAGTTTCCCCTTAAGTCAGCCCCTCCCATGCAGCCCACTGCCTTGCTAGCGCTAGCCCCACGGCCCATGGCCTTGCTGCAGTTTCTCTCCATCCATTGCCTAACTGGTCTAATTGTTCTGTTTGACTATTTCTTTCATTCTGTGGTTGTCGAAGTTCCATGCAGTTTGATTTTCTGGCACTTCTGGTTGTTTATTGATTTTATATTGGTTGTTAACCACCTTTTAGTTGTGTGAGGAAGCAAAGGGTTTCTACCTACGCCTCCATCTTGGCCAGAACTTTAAGATGCTTTTCTTCTGTTTCTTTTTCTTTTAAAAGATTTTATTTTACTTTTTTAGACAGGGTGAGGGAGGGAGAAAGAGAAGGAGAGAAACATCAATGTGAGAGAGAAACATCGATCAGTTACTGGGGACCGGGCCCGCCACCCAGGCATATGCCCTGACTGGGAATTGAACTGATGACCCCTCAGTTCACAGGTCAGCACTCAACCCACTGAACCATACCAGCCAGGCCTGAATCTATTTCTAAGTGTATGCTCTACAGTGTGATGGAGAATTCACTTAGGCTAATGGCTGAAACAAAATAAATAATAATAACAGTTCTTTGTCCTTACTATTGTTATTATTGTTACAATTGGCAGTCACAGAGTGGCTTTGATGTAATATGCAAGCTGTTAGTGTAGACCATCTCCCTGCCTCCTGGTTCACGGAAGAGGAAAATAAACAGAATAAAATCCAGATTCTTGAACATGGCCTTCAAGACCCTGAGTGATCCAGACTCTGCCTAAATCTATCCTGATGTTGTCTCATTTTACCCCTGGCTCACCAAACTCTATCACTTTGGCTTTTTAAAGTTCCTCCAACTGATAATTTGGCTTCAGTGGGGTTGAGGTAGGCCCAGGCATGGGTGCTTTTTCCCACTGGTTCTGATGGGCCAACAGGTCTGCAAATTGTGCTTGGCTCAGACCTAACCTGGTTCCAAAACCAGACAGTTGCCAAGTGAGGTAAAAAGCAGGTGCTTTATGAAGCCAAGACTTGCTGTTCATGGGTGGGGAAGCTGGTGTTTCAGCAACAGTGTAAGCTTAGCCTGGACTTGCTGAGAGCGAGGGGGAAGACGGGACAAGCCCCGGGAAAGCAGAGCCTGGTAGGCAAAGTGAATAACGCAGTTTCCATTTCAGGACCTTCCTCTCCTAATTGTGAGGGGTGTGGGGTGAGTTCAGGGCCTCAGCTCAGAGCTAGACACTCCAGGGAGGAGAGAAGTCTCATAGTGGGGTGGGTGGATTGGGTGGGAGTGGTGTCATCTCTTTAAGTAAAATGTCCCTTTTGTGAAAATTCCTTTCCATGGCCTGCATTTGCCCATGAATTCCAAAGCACATGATGTGCGTATGCCACCCTGTTTGGGAATTCTTTTGCCTCACGGGATCATTTGAAACTGGCAAGCTTTGCCTTTTGCATTTTAATCCCCTGCCCTGTCTGACCCTGTCTTTGTTCCTCTAACCTTTTCATGCCACTGGTCCCCATCACAGACTCTCTATTGCAGTTCTCTCCTTAGTGTGCTTTCACCCCACTCCCTGCTTCTCCTGCTGAAGAACCTTCAGGACTGAGCTCACACCGGAGCCTGGGAAGATGCTGCTCATCAGGCTCCCTCCAGCCTCCTGACTGTTTCGTGGGGCTGGGGTGGAGCCCACTGCTGCTATTTGAGACCAGTGACAATTCCACTTGCTCTTTGGACTTGAACTAGCCATAGACCCAAAGAGCCTGTTGGGCAAATCCAGGTAAGTGATGAAGGCAGGACTCCAGTAACTAAAAAGCAGTGGGTAGGGGAAGGAGGGAAGAAAAGCAGGAAGGGAGGGAGAATGAATCAGGAGTATAGCTCAGGCTGTTAAAGAGGCTGGTGACAGTGGCAAAGAGCAAGTGCTCAGGGGGTCTGGGAGCCAATTCGGCCAGAATGAAAGCAGGCCCAGGGACCTGGTTGTTACCATTCGATGCCCTCCATGTCTGCCCGGGACATGTCAGGGAAAACCCAATAGGGGGTCTACGTGGGGGTCAGGGTGAAACTGACTCTGCAGGTGGGAAGATGAAAGTGACCTGAGCTGGAAACAGACTAAGTGCAGGTAGTCCCTGTGCAGTGATTTAGAACCCTGGCTTTCTAGATTGTCCAGCTTCCTGATCTAGACACTTGCTACTTACAGTGCAGTCTTGGGTCTGGCAGGATCTGTACCACGTGGGAGGTTGTTAGCAGCATAGAACTTCAGGCCCTGCTCAGACCTGCTGAATCAGAAACTCTGGGAGTGGGGCTCAGGAATCTGTTTTAACACACCCTCCTATGATTCGGATGCCTGCTCAAGTTTGAGTGTTTCTTAAACAGACCATGAGGTATACAGAAATGTAGGGACATCTCTCAACTTTGTGATTCTTTTTTTTAAAGACTGACTTTTCTTTTTAAAATATTTTATTTATTTATTTTTAGAAAGGGGAAGGGAGGAAGAAAGAGAGGGTGAGAAACATCAATATGAGGTTGCCTCTTGAGCTCCCCCTACTGGGGACCTGACCCACAACCCAGGCATGGACCCTGACTGGGAATCGAACTGGCAACTCTTTGGTTCGCAGGCCGGCACTCAATCCACTGAGCCACACCAGCCAGGGCTCAACTTTGTGATTCTTAACTAGTTGCTGTAGCTGAATAAAAGAAAAAAAATGTTGGGGAATGACTGAGCTATTGAACTAAAATTACTGCATTATTTATTCAGTTAACAAATGTTTATTGGATCAGGCATTATTTTAGCATTATGGAAACAACTGTGAACAAAATAGACAAAAACTCTTGTCTTCATAGAGCTTAGTTAAAAAACTGACAATAGCAAATGTTGACAGGAATGCAGAATAATGGAAATCTTCTCACTGCTTGTGGGAATGAAGAACGATACAGCCATGCTGGAAGACAGTTTGGCAGTGTCTTATAAGTTTTAAACATACTCTTATCATATGACCCAGCAATCCACTCCTAAGTATTAAACCAGGAAAAATAAAAACATTTACTGAAAGACTTGTATGTGAATGTTTATAGCAGCTTCATTAATAATATCTCAAAACTGGAGACAGCCCAGTGTCTCTCACCTGGTGAATGGATGCTTGAGCTTTGGCATATCTACACAATGGGACAGGACTCAGCAGCAAGAAGGCGTGAACTACTGATACACACACCAACACGGATGAGTCTCAAAAGCGTTATGCTGAGTGAAAGAAACTAGAAACTAAAGGCTACAGACTACACTTTATTTATATGACATTTTTAGAAAGGCAAAGAAAAGGATATAAAACTGGATATAGAAAGTAAATAAATAGATGGGTGGTTGCCGGGAGCAGGAGTAGGTAAAGGGATTGACTGTAACGGAGTTTGGATGACTTTGGGGGCGAGGAGGTGGGGGTTGGTAGTGATAGAACTGTTCCATATAACCACCATGGTTGTCCTTACACGATTGTACACATTTGCCAAAATTGTTGGTAATCATTTTCTTTGGCTCCAACTTCCTTCTCGGCCACTTCCCCCCTAAGACACCAAAGCTTCTCCTGCCTCGTAGGCTCATCTCTTCTCGGACTTTTGGGACCTGCCATTGTTTTCATTGCTGTAAGCCTGAGTGTTGCTTAAATCTACTGTTCACTTCCTCCATGCTGCACCCTTATTATCACCCACATTCTACAGATAAAAAGTCAGGTTTCTTTTGCTAAATCACCCAGTGAGAAAGTGAACGGCTTCTAGGCCTCCAGCTCCAGGGCCCCCTGGGCCAGGTGGCCCCCATAAAACCCCACCACCCTTGCCATCCAAGAGTCTCATTCTGAATATTTCCTTTGTGACCACCTCTCAGAGTGAGGAGAAAAATGGGGCAGCGCGGCAAGGCGGACTGGCAACAGGGAACAGAGGTGACCAGGGAGAGTGACTCGGGGGTGAGGATTTTGGGCTTCAGGGTATTTGGCAACAGCTGCTAGAAGCGGTGGTCAGTGTGACTGCTATGGTGAGGAACCCACCTCAGGAGGTGGTCCATCGTGTTGTGGTGACGACAACGAGGCCACGGTAGGAAAACCTCGCCACATGGGAAGAGCAG
Source organism: Micronycteris hirsuta (assembly GCA_004026765.1). Classification (NCBI taxonomy): domain Eukaryota; kingdom Metazoa; phylum Chordata; class Mammalia; order Chiroptera; family Phyllostomidae; genus Micronycteris; species Micronycteris hirsuta. The sequence goes on from PVJI01003242.1 coordinate 85,930, forward strand.
AGCCAGCAGCCAGAAGACCAGGATTCCGGGCTTGATTCTGTTCACTGGAACTTGAGCAAGTCCTGAGCCCTCATTCAGCAAACGTTTAACTCATATAAGACAACGTATGCTCAAGTGTTTTGTAAAATGCTGCACTAAAACAAGATACTGTTACAAAAATTGGGAAACTTCCATTAAGAGGGTAATCCTTGAGCATGAGAGAATGTCTTCCTGAGGCAAGGATGCTGCTGTTTTATATCTGCACATTTAAAAGCAGGCACCTGAGAGATTTATTTGCATGCTTTGCTCCAAAGTAACCTTCAGGCAACTCAGTCAATTCTTTCTTACCAGGCACACCCAAACGTCGGTGGCAGTTGTCTCTGGGTAGCAGAATTAGAGTTGATTCTTTTTTATTTTTATAGGGTTCTGCATTAAAAAAATAATAACCAAGTCATGGATGTGTGACATAGTGGGGCCAGTTTGGGGGACCAGTAGAGGTCAGGTGTGGCTGGAAGGCGGGATGTGGGAAAGTGGGAGCAGGGGCAGGAGCTTGGTGAGAGCCATAACAGAGTGTTGCTTGTGGAGTCCTTTCATCAAAGGCCATTAAACCACTCTGCTGTGGGTTCAAAGCCTGAGCTCGCAAAGTGTGCTGCCCAGACTAGCGGCACTGACCTCACCTGGGAACTTGTTAGAAATGCAAAATTTTTTCCCAGACATACCGCATTAGAAAATCGGAGGGTAGAGCCCAGCTCTATTTTAATAAGTCCACCAGGTGACTTTGGTGCACATTGAAGCCTGAAAATAACTGATTTAAAGTGTTCCCAAGTTGGCTCTGACCAGTGTGGTCAGTTGGTTGGGTTTCGTCCTGCAAAGGGAAAGGTCATCAGTTTGATTACCAGCTGGGGCACATGCCTGGGTTGCAGGTTTGGTCCCTGATCAGGGTGCCTGTGAGAGGCAAGTGATGTTTCTCTCCCTTCCTCTCTCTCTAAAAATAAAAATTAAAATAAAAAAAAGTGCTATCAAGTTGGGACAATGCTCTCTGCCCACAGTGACCTGCAAAAACAGGGCCTCGATGATCTATTAGGCCCCGCTCTTGTGTGGGGTTCCCTGGGCTGGTTCTCCACACCTGCAAGAAGTCCTCTTCTCTGATACAATGGCAGTGAGGTGAGGGCTTGCCTCCGAATGACTAGCTGGATTTTATTTACAGTCAGAGAAGTGGCTGCGAGGGACAGATATCATGGTGTTTGCTCAAATCTAGTGCTTCTCTCTGGGTTAAAAAGATCTGGAAATAATCCAAAAGAGGTTCTCAGAAAGCATTGGATCATCTAGTTCTGGAGTGTTACAGTGTGTTCCCTGCTGGTTCTTCAGACTCTGTGGCTGTCCCTGTTTGTTCCCATTATCCAAGGACACAGCTTCCCACCTGGGCATCCCACAGAACAAGGAGGCCAACGGTGCGTTGAATCGGACTCTCAGATCCCTCACCTAAAAGCCATCTCTGCTTCACCTGCACTTACTCTACACCAGGGGTGTCAGCCTCACGGTTGCCTTCAAAGGGCCGAATGTAATGTTAGGACTGTATAAATGTAACTACTCCTTAACTAAGGGCAAGGAGCTCGGTGCTGCCACCGGGTAGAAACAAGGCGGAGGGCCTGATTTGGCCCCCGGGCCTCGTGTTTGCTTGCCACCTTTGCTCTACACTCGGACTACCTGGAATTTCAGCCATCCTGTATGTCTTGTCGTTCTTACAGTTTAAAGTGCTTAGCATATACTACAGAGCTCAATAAATGATAGTTTTATATTGTTATTATTTTGTGCTAAACAGGAGAGAAGAAGTAAAGTCATCTTAGGTTGAGGGAACAGGAGGGTTGGCTACATAATTTGAGGGGCCTGGTGTGAAGTGGAAATGTGAGGCCTGGTTAGGGAGCTAAGAAATCAATCTCTTCTTTCCATGAGCCCACCGCCCCAACCCATGTCTGATGAGCGATGCCAAGAGACTGCAACCTCTGTACAGGGACATAAATCAGAGGTGGGCGAGAAGCACCCACTGAGTCACTTGCCAAAGACCGTCACCAAGACTGTGCCAGCCCAGGGCAGAGATGACTGCCACTGCATCCTATAGGGAGCATGCCCAAACCTGACCCTCCCCATTCATGCAGACCCTGGCTGGGGCTGGAGAGCAACGAGGAATGTCCCAGTTGTCGCCCAGGCAGAAGGCAGCAGCTGTCATGGAGTGTGAAGTGGGTTATTGGACTCCCAGGTCAGGGAGCAGGTGGCAAAGAACTCAGGCCAGGGAGGTGGTGGGAGGGGGACCACACATGAGCCGAGGCTCCGAGCCCCCAGTGCATGACCCATTGCCTCATTGGACTTCACTTGCAGGTTTAAATACACAATTATTAAGAATTTCAAGCCCTGGCTGATGTGGCTCAGTGGATTGAGTGCCAGCCTAGAAACCAAAATATCACCAGTTCAATTCCCAGTCAGGGCATGTGCCTGGGTTGTGGGCCAGGTCCCCTGTTGGGGGCGTGTGAGAGGTCACTGATTGATGTGTCTCTCACACATCAATGTTTCTCTCCCTTCCTTTCTTTCTCCCCTCTCTTCTCTTTAAAAATAAATAAATAAAGGTTTTTTAAAAAGAAGAATTTCAAGGCAGTGATCACAGAATTTTAAACTCTAAGCACTGGGCCCTCTGAGCTCAGTGAAGCTCTGTGTGATTGCGCTGGTCATGGACTCTTGAGGCCAGTTCCGTGGGACAGACCAGGTAAAGATGTGGGGTGTTAGTGGAACTGAAAGACGGTCTGCTGCCAGAGAAGAGTGAGAGTAAGCACTGAGGTGAGGAGGGGCAGGAAGTGAGCTTGGGGATACAGTTAAGAATATAATAAATAACCGATAGACAAAAGAAAAACCACAAAACTTTTATGTTAAAATATGGTAACACATAATTTATATAGAAAATTTGAAATGTGTGACCATATTAGTTCTGGAGCTGCTGTATGTAACGTATAACCACAAACTGGCCTGAAGCAGCAGAAATTTCTTCTCTCATAGCTCAGGAGGCCAGAAGTCCAAAATCAAGGTGTAGGCACGCTTGGTTCCTTTTGGAGTCTCTGAGGAAAAAACCTTCTGATACCTCCCTCCTCGCTTCTCCTATCTTCCTAGTTGCCAGCAATCCGAGGCGCCGCTTGGCTTGTAGACGCACCGCTCCAATCTCTGCATGTCTTCACCTCACCTTCCGCTCTGTGCTGCAGCCTTCTCTGTTTTTATGGATACTAGTCATTGGATTTAGGGCCTACCCTAAATCCAAGATGGTTTCACCTCAAGATCTTTAATTACATCTGCAAAGACCCTTTATCCAAATAAGGGCGCATTCTGAGGTTCCGACTGGATATGGATTTTGGAAGGGCACTGTTCAACTCGCTATAGCACAGTAAAAGGAAGAAGAATAAATCATTTGTGCTTCTGTTACCTAGAGCAAACATTGGTTAACACTTTTGGGTATCCTTCCAGTGTTTTTAGGCATAGATTTAGCTTAGGTATTAATTTTAGTTAATGATGATCTTTAGATATATACAATTTCCTGAAAGAAATTTTTACAGGGTGTCGGAGCAGTTTGTCCTGGCTGCCAAGGAGAGACTATGACCATCTCATCTCAACTTCCTGTTCAGTGACCTTATGTTGGTAGCTTGAAATCAGCTGTGGTGGGAGGGTTCACACTATAGAAATTGGCACCTGCTACAGATCAGGGCTTATTTATTTATTTTTAGAAGAGCCAATTTACTAGCACATCAGTGGATTCTAACCTGGCAGAGAAGAAAGAGAAGAATATTCCAGGCAGAGAATATAAGGCACAAGGCAGGTTGACATGAAGGGCCTGGCTTGTCTGGGAAAGCCGGCCCTTGGCCGTCCTGGAGAGGGGCTGACTGGGCCGCGGTAGGGGCTGAGGCTGGAGTGCAGGATGGGAGGCTGCATTGGAGGGACCTTGGGAGCCCTGCAAAGGAAGCAGGGGTTGTATTTCGGAAATATAATAACTGAGCAGAGTAGTTGGTAGATGGGGATGCTGTGGGACTGACAGCGGGGAGACTGGTTCGGGGGCCCCTATCAGGGTAAAAGTGACAATCACAAGAGTCTCAGCAGAGCACCTCCAAGTCTCTGTCTGTGCCAGTCTCAAGGCCATTCCCACAGCAGGGTTTCCTCTGGGCCTGAGTCCAGCTGTCCCACCAAACTTCAAGTAACTGAACAGTACAATTCAAGCTAATAGTGTGAAACTTCGAATGCCTGTTACACTCAGAATTCAAGTCCCATTTCAGCATATCTCTGGAACCGTGTTATAGCAAACAAACCTCCTGATAGCCTAAATCTCTATAAAAACAAACGAACAAACAAAGAAAATCTGGTTCTCTCAGGAGAGCACTAGGCTGTTTATTCACCAGCTCCCACCTAGGAGTAGGAGAAGGTTGTCAGAATTCTTCTAGCACCTTGTTGCTCTGCCTCCCAAATTTTCCTCCACCCTCTTCTAAAACGCTTTCACCTTCATGGCAGTACCAGCTTGTCTTACAATAGACTCTGTGGGTCTTCCCCCTAATCCTTGATGCCCAAGGACCCAGATCATAGTGCTTTTGCCCAGCCCAAGTTCTGCGTTATCCTGGACAACTTCAGCCATGAGGCTGGTCCAACACTTACCTGGATTCAAAGTTTCCCGATCCCATGATTGATTTAATAGATCTGTATTAAACTGTGTATCCTACAAATAGAGAATACACGATACTTTCCAGGACTCCTGGGATATTTACCAGGAAGCAGAAGTCATTAATCACTCTTCTCCAAACTCTTTGCTAACATGCCACTCCTCCAGTGTCTCAGAAGCCGACTCTTTAGAAGACCATGCCATCTGACGATGCCACTCGGTCTCATCACTGACATCTACGGTTCAAGGGCATGTGACCTGAGTGGTCACACAGGGGCCCACACTCAGAAGGGCCCTGAACTGGGTTTAATAAGAGAAATCCAATGGGACAAAGGGAGCATGCATGTGAACAGAGGAGATACGGGCCACAGGTGTGTCCGCCATTCCTTGCTGCCTCATCTGCTCTGCATTTACGAGGCCCCGTAACACAGAGTTCTGGTGGGTTCGTGACGTGTGGAAACTCAGTGAGACTTAAAGTGGTGCAAGGTAAGTGTGGTATGTCTGTGACTGAATAAGCGATGGCATTTATAGCGCCACAGGCCACACTTTCCTGTTCAACAACATGTACCAGTTGCAGAAAGAGGGATTTAAAAAATAAAAACAATCAAGGAAGTCTCTCCAATCCTTTCTAACTATATCAGCCAACCACTTGCTCTGACAATGATGACATGGAAGGAAAGGGAAAGATTGGGAACCCATAGCTCCTTTTCCTTTCAGTTCTGCCTTACTTGTCGGTAAGCCTGCAGTCAGCAGTGTTGGTAGAAATGTGTATACACAGAGAAGTGAAACAAAAACCATGTGAATTAGTTTTATTTGGGTAAGAATGAAACACACACACACACACGTAGCAGTTGCAAAATACAGATTATGTGATTTCAGAGATTCTGCCTATAAGTTAAATGTTCTTATGTGCATTTTTAGCTGGCATTGTACAACATTAAACAGTAAAATTCTTGATAGTAATTTAAATTTTTGATTTTTCTGTATGCAGAACAACATTCCATAGCAAATTGAAAACATCATGACGAATCAAGAGGAAGAACAATGGAAGAAAGATAAAAAGCTTCACAGACTTTCCCCGCCATGACCCACAGACTTGCTCTCCACTCTGAGACCTGGTATCATGCACTACAATTTCAGCATTCACTTGGTTGACCCACAGTCCAGAGATATGTGCTTTAGAAAAGACAACGTATTGTCTTAAGATACAGAGTTATATATACATGAAATACTCAGAAAAATTGATTCTATTTCAGATGAGGGTGTTTATTTCAATACCTCTCAAAATAGCAAGAATGTGACATAATATATACGGAATATAATGGAATGCAACACCGACTCTCCCCTGGGCCTTCAGCCTGCCGGCCTGCCCCGCAGGTTACTGACCTGTCAGCCCTTCTGTTGCCTGTGCCAATTTCTTAAAATAAATCTCTCACTTTATACATACACATCCTACTGATTCTGTTTCTCTGGAGAACCCTGACTAATGCAAGCTCCCTCCTGCTCTCTTCTTCACTTGGCCATTTCTAGGGTCACATCTGAGCCATGTCATAATCAGAGCCTCGCCAATGAAATCCAAGGTCCACACAGAACCTCAGAGGCCACTCTGACTCTTACACCTCCATCTAAATCTGTGTCTTCAGTCTCACTGAGAGGTCCAGTCCTGTCACCCTGTTACAGGGTGCAACCAAGAAGTGGGCCCAAATAGGGATTTGCAATGGGGTCCAGAACTCAAGGTGTCCAGGAAATATTAGAATCTTTATACAGGATGTCCTCACCCCCACAAGTCTGAACTTGGGGGGGGGGGATGGGACTCCTGGAGCAGGGCCATGCAGAGCTGTTTGGTAGGGCAGCAGCTTTGCAGCTAACCTCTGGCATGGTCATTTAACGTATCTGTAAACTTTAACTGGTTTCATAGATATGTTAAATAGCTGTGACCATGCTTTGAGCCAGGGGGATGGAAGTGACTGCCACCCAAGATGTAACTGAGAGGCAAATCCCCCTGGACACTGTGCCTGCATGAGAGCTTGGAGATGCTTGGCTCCATGCCATGGGGCCACACCTGCCCACAGTTACCATGGCAGCCCAGAAAAGCTGGAGGAATACGAAGTGCTGGCAGGTGTAGTTGATTGAAGGAGGAGTCGGAAATGGGGCTGCAGAGGAAGATTGGCACAGGGATTTAAACCCAGGCACAGCAGCCATAACTCTCTCTGGACCACGAGGCTTTGGAGGAGTGGGGACCCCTCAGCCTAAGAGACAGACTCAGGACCACGTGGCTTTGGGTGGCTCCCTTTGCCACGCAGCCTAGGAAGCAGGAGAGACTTTGCTTGGAAGAGAAGGGGTGAAAGGACTCTTGCTGGTGGGCCATGAGAAGGGGCCACATAGTTTTGGATTAACTGGAGATCGCGGTGGCGACACAGCAGATGGTGCCAGAACTGAGGATCTGCCTGAATCACGGGCTTCTACTTCTTTTCCTACCGTACTCTGGACTGGGCAGGGGGAGAAGGAAGGACTGTGTGTGTTTGTGGGTATTCTAGAGAACTTTAGTATTTTAAAGGGGACATTAAGTCATTACTCCAAGCCTGTATAACTTGTAAATAAACAATTCCTTTCCTTTTCACTAGTCTCTGGCATTGAGAGCCGTCTTTCCATTGGCGGCGAGCATAACGAACCTGGTGCGGGGTTGGGATTTCGTTGGGTGTCCCTGGACCTTGTTCTGTAACAACCCTGCCACTTTCTCACCATCCATTAGCTCTCTTCTGTCCTTCTCACCCAGATTAAGCTTCTACAATCCATTATCTCAGTGACTCTTTTGGCCCAAATTTTTACTCCCTTCTCCTTCTCTTTTTGCTTCAACTGTCCTGCCAGTCTCCAACTCTGGATCAGCCTAGCCAGCTGCTGCCTTTGCTTCTATTTCCTTGTGATTGATGTGCTAATTAGGGTTCTCCAGAGAGACAGAATTCTTCCGCCTCAGGGGGACATCATTGTTTTTCCTCTTAGGACCTCAATTAATTGATTATGAAGAATAATGAGCTTTACTCAAAGTCTATTGATTTAAATGTAATATTACATCTAAAAATAATTTGACCAAATATTTGTGGACCATAGCCTAATCAAATTGAAACATGAAATTAAATATCACAGCTGAGTAGCTGGAGAAACCCAACTTTTCATCTAGGAAACATTTCGTGAACACCGAGTATGACCCGTGATGAGAGCACAAGGATGGATGCAACCCGCCCTGTTTTCCTCCAAGCCGCTCACCCTCAGAGCGAGGTGAAACAGAAGCAGACATTTATGGCACAAGGTGATGTGTGCAGCGGTGATAAGCAACATATTATCTGCCTATAAGGTACACAATTTGGTATGAACCTAGTAAATCAACCGTAAGATCAAGGAATGTTGGGTTCAGACTTAGAATGTTGGGTCCAGACTTAGAATGAATCAGCTACATGGTTGAAGTTGTACAGGATGACACAGAACTTGGGTTGGAAAAGAAAGTGACAATTGAACTGCATCTTAAAGAATAGCAGGAACTGGGTAGGTAATAGAGGAGGAAGAGGACAGAGTATTTCAGGTTGGGGAGTAGGTTGATGGGGTAGCACATAGCACTAGTTAAGAATCAGAGACAGTGTGGTACATCGGGAATTTATATTATTGAGTGGAAAGGTAGGGAAAACAGAAGGAGTGATTCTTGAGTTCCATAAAGCAACATGTATGTACTTGGAATCTGCTATTGCCAGGTTCGAAGCCTGTATGTGAGTGTTAGGGGAGAGAGGGTGTCGGGCTGGGTGGAGTGAAGTGTGTTTGTCTTCACAGAGTTAACAGGTTGGGGACACACACGCACACATACGAGCTCACACACTGGCGATTGTCCTTTGCAGTTATATGTGTCATGTGTCTGCAGAGCTGGGGGAGGGGGAGACCAGAGTAAAGGAGGGCAGCAGAGAGAAAAGGTGCAGCTATAATATAAACAAAGGTTCAGAGAAGGCTTGTGGGGGCCCATTTTCCAGTTTCATTAGGAAGAGACCAAACTTGCTGGATAGGAGAGTGTGCATCAGGAAGAAGACTAGGACGTATGAAACAGGGAGAGTGACAAATACAAAGCTAAGTAACTTGGACTTGATCCTGTGGGTAGTGAGGCTTGATAAAAGAAGTAATATGGTGTCGCGAATTCTGGCCAGCAAAATTCATATTGCCACGGCAGGCATGTAAATAAATTTACATGTAATATACTGGACTAGAAATTCCGGGACCACGTGTCCCCTCCATTATCATCTCGGAGAGACCCTGAGCCGCTTGTTGACCAGCTTTTTATTGCTGTTTCTCAGGCACTTTACATCTGAAAGGTCTTCATTAACTATGCATGGATTGTAGATTTACATTAGGTGGTAGACGCCCAAGATGGCGCATCAAGAGGATAGATATGCAAATGGAAAGACAATAGGCTTGGGCTGACTCAGTGGTCTGAGGAAGCTAGGCATGCATTAGCATAAATTCTTTTGATTCAGGGAGAGAGAGATTTTAGCAAGGGCAAGTTTTTAAATCTAAGAAATAAGCCATCCTCATTTACCCACGGGAAATTCTGCTGTCACACACGTGGGTCCTGCTTGCCATTTCATGTCCCACAAGAGTCTGTGCTCCCTTAGACGTGAAACATTAGAGCTACAATTCCCATGGTGGGATGTACGAAATCCCTTTAATATGGTAAAAAAAAACCCAACAACAACTTTAGGTGGTATGGGTGTAGGGAGAGTGTCTGAAATGTAGAGCTTCTGAGGGTCTTGGGAAGGTTAGGGGATGGGGCGATATTATGATAGGCTTTGAATGATAAACTAAAGGTTTGGCATTTATCTTTCAGGCTAGCATTTTTTTTTTAAGTTTTAAAGCAGTGGAACTCTTTGTTCAAATAATCTTAGCAGAAGTGCAATATATCAAATAGATAAAAGCAGCCATCGGGTTTGCCTGGCTTAAAAAGCCCCTGTTGAAGGGGATGGGGATACGGGGAAGTTGTCCACTCCAAGGGCCGTGTAGGGTCCGGATTGGCAGGGTGGAGGGTGGGAGCTGGGAGTAGGGCTGGAAAGAGCTGGTGGGAGTGTGTGGATTATGGAGGAGACAACAGAGATGAGAAAGCAGGTAGATTTGAAGGTTTTTGGAAGGAGAAGCAACAGGGACGGGAGAGAAGAGCTCAACCTCAGTCAGGAGAGAGGAAGGAGAGTCCTTGGTGGCAGTGGTGGGGTGGGGTTTTGGGCTGCCATCAGGGAGAGGAACTTGACAACATCTGGTCCCGTTGTGTGGCCATTGTCAGAGATGGTCATTACTGCCTGTCCCCTGAACTTTGTTTGGTGCTGGGACTTTGCAAAAGAACTTCTGTAAGAAGCTTCCAGATGTAGTCTTATAAAAATTGTAATATTACGCATTTATTCATACAGTGCGATAATCTGAAGTAAAAGAACTCCATCTGGCTACTAGGGAATTTACTTTTGTTTGAAAGATCCAATACAGTTTGTAATAATGTTAACACAGCTCTTGGGTGCTGACTAAAATTACCTGTGGAAGTTTTTGACTGTCAAGAATTGTGAAGGGTTTGAGATTTTGCCCTGCTTGCAAACTAATGACCCTGCCTCATGGATGCCGGCAGAAGACACAAGATTCCTGCGTCAGAGGAAAAGGATAGCTTTATTACACCAATAGCAGAGTGATGTCATTTTTGCTAGAGTGACACATTTTTGCATTGGTTTCTCAAACCTCAGTTTCCACAGGGTGACATGAAAAAGCCAGGTAATGTGCCCTGGCTGGTGTGGCTCAGTGGGCTGAGTGCTGGACTGTGAACCAAAGGGTCATCATTTCGATTCCCAGTCAGGGCTCATGCCTGGGTTGCAGGCCAGGTCCCTAGTGGGGGGTGCACAAGAGGCAACCACACACTGATGTTTCTCTCCCTCTCTTTCTCCTTCCCTTCCCCTCTCTAAAAATAAATAAATAAAATCTTAAAAAAAAAACCAAAACAAAAACAAAGGTAAAGTGAGGTAATGCTTACACAAGTAGTTGGTTACATTATAAGAGAGAAACCTCAAAGTTAGGCAACTTGAGTCTTTTCTAATGTTCAGTAAGCCTACCTGAACCTTGGCCTAAAGGGGTACACTATCTTTATTATACCAAATAGTAAACAAACTTGTCCATGCTTTGGAGAGATACACTATCTCTACCTTCCAAGGCTGTTTGCTATTCTGGCATTCTTAAAAAGGTAGTCTGGAATAAAGGCACAGTGGTGTCTGCCCCCAAGATATGCAGAAATGCCAGAGAAATGTGGAGAATTGCCTCTTAAATGACTCAGTTCTGATAATGATAACAGTTTCCTTCACTTCCTCTTTTCTCCATTGGATCCATAATGCACAGGTGACTTCTCCAGTAGATAGAACAGGTCAAACCTTCTATTACACTGACATTTTTTAAAATGTCTCAAAAATCTGACTGCTAGCTATCTGAAGTGCTAAAGGGAAGTTCGACTTGTGTGGACATGGTTGGTTTAATGGTTTTTTACTGATTGGGTCTTCAAGTTACTTTGATTTGTTTTACCTCAAAGTTTTCAGGTCCCTTACTAGCTTGAAATTTTATAAAACTGCATCAGTCTTACCTACTTGGACCTAAGTGCTGAGCTCATAATTAAGAGATATACGAGGAATGTTCAGAAACTCTCTTAAATTTTTTTCTCAAGTTTGAGAGAAATAAAATGCATGTAAGAGTTTTGCAGATAATAGTTGTAAAATAGCCCTGGCTGGTGTAGCTCAGTGGATTGAGCGCAGGCTGGGAACCAGACGGTCCCGGTTCGATTCCCAGTCAGGGCACATGCCTGGGTTGCGGGCCAGGTCCCCGGTGAGGGCCATGTGAGAGGCAACTGTACATTGCTGTTTCTCCCTCTCTTTCTCCCTCTCTTCTCCTCTCTCTAAAAATAAATAAAGAAAATCTTAAAAAACAAAACAACAACAACAACAAAAAAGAGTTGTAAAACAGAGCAGCTGACATACCCAGATGAAAGATTTTATGAGGCAGTAAAGGAGAGTAAGCTTCTACATCTTGAAGGTCTTTTTAAGTCACCAGTCTAGTTACTTTATAATCTCACTAGACTGCAGATTCACACTCTGGTACCTTCAGATGAAGGCAAGTTGTAGCAACAGCTCCAAAGATGGGACCAGGTAAAGTCAATGCTCTAAGAGGCCGTTGGGGGACAGGGGGCTGGGGACTGGGGGGGGGGGCGATTAATCTTCAGCCTTTTCTGAGCTGAGAGGGCTCCAGTGGAGGCTGCACCCTGTTGCAGTGACCCTGGCCTGTACATTGAGTGAAACTTAGTTTGTTTCCATTACAATGACTGACTGAACAGGGGATCATTATCTAGATCACGGGCAGCTAGGTATAGATAGGACATCGTGGAGCTCAACGCATTGAGAGGTGGGTTGGAGAAAAACTCAACTCATTACAGGGGAGCCATACTGGATGGGGCAAACAAGCTCAACCAAATCCTTTCTACTGAAGAGTACAAATATCAGATCTACAGAGAGATGTTGGCATACCCCTAGTAAGCAAAACTGTTGGTGTTTCGGTTCTCCTTGAGCCCAGACAAACTGAAGAGTTAAAAAGAATAAACCGATCCTGCATGTCTTCACATTCCTTATTCTGAACCCACCCTGAAATATTAGAGGGTAAGATTATTATGCCCTAAAACAAATAAAGAGCCTTTGAATCAACACGTGCCTAGATGAAGAATCAGAGGTCGAGAATAAATCAAAGATTTGCACATCCGTGAGAGCATGAGAGCGAGGTGTTCTGCCCCAGCCCAGGACACCACAAACACCAAGTCATTCAAACGTCTGCTGGTAAAGAGTGAGGTTATCTTCACTGCCTGTTCTGTTAAAGACGGAGGTGTGGTGTGGTCCACGTGTGTGGGAGACTGAAAAATGTCAAGCACATTTGAAAATAAAGCCTCTTTGTCCACCTCCTCCCCTCCAACTTGGGGACCTCAAGCTTCCCAGGACTTTAAATGCAACCTTATGCCGACAACTCCCATATTTTATCTCCAGCCAGATCTCCGATACCAATAAAAATTCATAGAACCAGCTGTTTACTTGTCATCTGCACTTAAAGTACCACAAACATTTCAATTTAGCGTGTTGAAAATGTGACTCTGGGTCTAACCACTACATCTGTTCTCCCTCACATTCCCTTGTCCCAGTCAATGTTGCTACTCATTGGCGTAAGCCAGAATCCTGGAGTCCTTCGTGCCCTCTCACAGCCGGTCCACCAGCACTGTGGTCAGTTCGATCTGCAAACATGTCTTGCCTTCATCCGTTTTTCTCTCTTTCTGCAGCTGCCATCATTTGCCACCTTCATTTTTTGCCTGGTTGACTCAGCGGCCTCCTAACTGGTTACCACTTCTTAATCCGCTTTCTTCTAATTCATGCTCCAGACAGTGTCTTAAACGTTTATATACACTGAATGATGTCACTCACCTGCTTAATACACTTGAATCTTCCCGTTGAATTTAGAATGAAAACCTACCTTCCTCTCACGGCCCTCCACACTCTCCAGGAGTCTGAGCTGTACCTCACACGCCCCCTCTTCCTCTGCGCTGCCTCTGTTTTGCACTTCTAGCAGCGGCTTCTCCTTGCCAAAATGTTTCCTACTCTGGTGCCTTTGAGCATGCCTTTCCTTCTTCTGGAAGGAAGTCTTTGTGGTCCCACTCTGCCTGGCCAGCATCTGGGGGTGCCACGCCTGCCCCTGGGGCTATGCCTTGAGGCACCCCTCGTTCCTGACCTCACAGTCTAAAACAAGCTGCTGGCTTCTCACTCTCAGGGCACATTTTTTTCTTCATAGCATGAAACACATTTGTATTTTATATTTATTTGGATGTATACTTTTTAACTATCTGTCTCCTCCCTAAACCATAAGCTCTGTGGAGGTAGGATTGCGCGTCTGTCATGTTAACCACGGTCTCTCTGGGCTTGATGTGGTGCTTGGCATGATAGTTAGTCTATGAATTCTCATCGAATGAATAAATGAGTGAATGAACGAATAATGAACGTCAGAAAGGGTCATACAAGGCTGGGTAAGGAAGAATTAAACAGTAGAACAGCGTCAATATTGAGAAAACTCGAAGCTAGATGTGCTGGGTGTTTCTCTGCAAGTCCCATCTGTCACAGGTCTTAGAGCTGTGTGCTGAGTGTTTTCTAAGTGGGGATAAATATTAACATGCTATCATTACCCTGGATGTGAACTCCACCTGTGCCACACTCCTTGAAGGCCTTCTCGCTTGATGTGATTACCAGACAAGCAAAATACGGAGAGATTGGTACTCTCTCCCTCAGCCGTGCCGAAACGCTGCCTTTCTCTCTTCCCTTATTTTCCTACTCCGTATCCTGGTGGTCTTCGCCCTTTCAAGCTGTTGGGCTCTGCCTCTGCTTCTCACTTATTTTTTGGGTGCTCCTTTCTCCATGCCAGAAGGCTGCTGTTTCTTTTTGGTCCTGGTGTTCCTGAGGGGTCTCAGGCATTCTACCCCTTGACTTGGGGTGTGACTGAGAAATCAACAGCCCCTGTGCTCATGTCTTTCCTCCTGGCCTTGCTGACTGTCTTGGCCGGAGACCCCCAACTGCCTGCCTGCCCCCGACCCCAACCTGCACCGGCTCTCACTGATCAATACGTCATCTTGGAGACCTGATGCCCACCCTCCATGGCTGATGTCGCTCTCTCTCAAGAGAGAGGAAGGGCCATTTCTCATGCTCCTGTGGTTTGAGAAAGCAGGCATTACTTCATCACTAAGTGCCTAGAAAAACCAAGCCTCTGAATAAAAACAGATCTTCTCTCTATAGTCTCTACTTCCTTTTTTAAACTTTTCTGTTTTGTTTGTAGTCAACAGAATTTAGAACCATAACTCAGTAGACATCAAGTTTCTGCCAGAAAAACTGGCAGCATTTGATAATATTTATTATTGTAATTTAAAATTTTACTTTCTTTAATAATGATGTACATGCTAAGCTATTCAATGGGTATAAAAAGGTAAACAGGAAATGTTAGGTCTCCCTCCCATGCCCACACTGCCCCCACTTCCCCATTGTTAGTTTCTTGTATCGCCTTCCTGAGCTCTTCTAGGCACTGACAGACATGCATATATTTTCACTGTCCTTTGTCCCCCCCCTTACATTGTTCTGCATCTAGCTCATTTCTCGGAATACGTTCTGCATCAATAACCCAAAAGCTTGACAACATTTTGTAGCTGCATAGTATTGCATTATTTGGACACATCACAATTCACATTAATGAAATGATATATATGTAATATCACACATATTTAAATATATTTGTGAGCACATTGTTAGAAATCAAATGGTATGCTCATTCAAAATTTGAAAAAGATTAAAAATATTTAACTTATTTATTTTAAATTTACTTTTTTATTGTTGCGTAACTACAGTTGTCCCCATTTCCCCCATTACTCTCCCCTGTCCTACCCACCCCCACCTCCCACGTTCAATCCTCCCCCCATTGTCTTTGTTCATGGGTCCTTTATACATTTTGTTCCTTGATGACCCTTCCCCTTGATAAAGATTTTCAATTGCCTGCTGGAGAAATTTACAAGAGCGCCTGTTTCCATACATTTTTGTCAGTATGGTTTCTAAAATCTTTTAATGTTGTCCATCTGGGAGTTGAACAATGTATTGCCATTGTAATATTAATTTTTCTTATTATATGGGGTCCTGACTTCTTCTATGTTTAGAGCATTTATATTTTCTTCACTATGAACTCTTCATATTCTTGCCCATTTTTTTTTTTTTCCAAATTGGGCAATGGTCTTTCTCTTAGTGATTTGTAAACGTTATATTTTTAAGGAAGTTTGTTTATGGTGGGTTTATCTTGAGGAATTCAAAAATTTAATTTAGCTAAATTCATCTTTCTGTGAAGTCATCTGGGTTTTTGTGTGATGCTTCAAAAGGCTTTAATTGGAGGTCATTACCAAAAGCATCCCATAACTTCTTCAAATAATTTAACTCTTTTTAAAAAAAAAAATTACTTTATTGTTGTTCAATTACAGTTTTCTGCATCCTCTCCCCTCCTCTCCCCCCACCCCCTCTAGCACCCCCTCCCTTCCCCGCCTCCCTCCTCCCCCTTGGTTCTGTCCATGTGTCCTCCATAGTGGTTCCTGAAAACCCTTCTCCCCATTGTCCCCTCCCCCCTCCCCCCGGCTATTGTTAGACTGTTCTTAATTTCAATGTCAATTTAACTCTTTTACATATCATTTTTTGCCTTATTTGGAATTTATGTTGTTATAAGCATAAGATAAGAATCCAAATTAATTCTTCTTCCCCGATGGCCACTCTGATGTTCCAGCACTCTGATGTGTTAATAACACCATTTATTAATCCATCTTTTCCTTGCTGGTTTGAAAAACGACCTTCAGCATATTTAGTGTATAAACCCCTACATGCCTCTGGGTCTGTTGCTGGGCCTTTTACTCTGCCCACTGGTCTGTCTGTCCAGTAAAATCTGGCTGCATGTTTTAACCTCTTTAACTTCTATCATTATGTCAAAGGGGTTATTACCACAAGATTTTAAGCTAGTGTTAGGGATGCTCTTGATATCTGGCAAAATGAGCTGGGCCATATGGAGCCTAAGTCCTTAATCCTGGCCCATACTAGTCTTCATTCAGTCCTTTGCTGACCACAACAAAAGCAGTCTGACACTTACAGAGCAATGGGCCAGAGACGTCTAGACACTGTATCCTGCTCTCAGTTAAGCCACACAACCATCCCACGAGGTAGTAGTTCCTTAGGTTATTTTGGCTGCAAGCAGCAGAGGCTCACTGGGGGTGGTTCAAATAATAAGCGGTGCATTGTTCTCCTGCAGAAACAAGGAGACATGACTCACAGCCACCTTGTCAGGAGAAGCCACACAAGACCTCATAGGGAGGTCTTGTTTTCTTTCTTCTGTTCAAATTGCACATCATTTATGTACTTTAAAAACAAAAACATATAAGGAGCTTTATCAAACATATTAGAGTGCTGGCCTATGACAAAGGCTGGGGAGGAAAAAGGTACAGGTATCAGGGCTGAACGGTTTAAAAAATGAAAATGAAAAGAAATAAACTATAAGTAGAGGAACCTTTCATGGGTAGATGACTATTTGCTATGCATTAAAGAATTGCCAACCGTTTATAACTAAGATCCTTTAAAAAATTAAAAGTCAAAATGCAAGAAGTCAGGCAGAACTCACAGTTCACTGGACTCCTTGAGACAGGTCCTGGGTATGGGGCGGCTTCCATGGGGTTGGTTAGCACTCAGAGAGGCAGCGGTGGGCTCTTCTCATTAGAAGGATAGAAAGCACAAGGCAGCTAGATCTCATGGACACTTAGCTTTTGTGATTCAAAGTGAAGTCCATGGATTAGAGGCATGGCCATTGGAAATGCAGAGTCTCAGGTCTCACTCCTGACCTGCTTAACAAGTGTCGGTCTTTTAACAAGATCTCCATGTGATTAGAATAAATCATTAAAATTTGAGAACCTCTGCTCTAGGACATATGTAATCTGGGAAGTGGAAAGTTTCTTAGGATCCAGTGTAGCTCGGCCTACTCAACCATCTCACTGTCCCTCCACAGTGGTTATCACAGCTTTGACTATAGAAGGGAAGCAGTTCTATAGGAGGGAAGGTGATAAGATTTAGGATGTGGCCTGAGAGAGTGGCCAGAGTACAAAGAGGGTGAAGGTCACTGGATTTGGAGTGGCCAAGAAGCTGTGAGGCCAGGGTGTTTGGCAGTTATCCACCATGCCACCGAAGTCACTCAGGATTCTTCAGGACTTGAAGAAGAGGGGAAAACTATGATCCAGGTGCCCAGGGGGGCAGTGAAAGAGAAGGAGCGACCAGATGTCAGTAAAATGAGAAAGGACCTGGGGTGATCTCGCTCGAGGTCATGAGTCTTAAAGGACTCTTACGCAAGGACAGAAGCAGTGTTGACCTGGAAATACCAGTCTTACCTCCCAGCCATCAGGGCGGAGGTTTGTAGGGGGAGAAACCTCCAGAGGAGAGCCAGGACACAGGTAAGGCCCAGGAATGAAGGACACGTTCTGTGCAGAGGCCGATGATGCATGGGAATTTCTTGGGCTCAACACTGGGGCTCCGGAAGGCACGCTGCAGGTATTGGGCTGTGAAAAGAGAAGTTGGAAATTAGGTGGAGGAGAGCAAACTTGGAGCAACAGGGAGGAGATATAGGAAGCAACAAAGCGCTGGAGGGAAGCCAGCAGTTTAAGAATTGTGGCAGGCAGGATAAAATAGGTTATACTGCTATAATAAATGACCCCAAAATCTTAGCTTAAAACTACTACAAAAGTTATTTCTTGCTTATACTACTTGTCCGTTAGAGGTTGATGGAGACTCTGCTCCGTGTCGGCCTCACTTAGGGAGCCAGGCTGACAGAGGCTCTGTCTGTGCTTCCATGCAGCAAAAGCTCAACATTCGTGTGTACTTGCTGGAGTTTTCATTGACCAAAGCAAGCCACATGACTGCATCTAAATTCAAAGGGACAGGGTTATACAATCGTACCATGAACTTAGAGGGAGTACTAGAAATATTTGGTGGCTAGAACTAATGATTACTACAGGTAGTAACTATAATTTATAAAAATGTGAATCATAGGGTGAATTAACCCTGCTTTAAATTTTAACACAGAACTCTGGGACAGGGTCATGTTGGCATGGAAACCAGCTGCCATCCAAGGGAGGTGGGGGGTTGAGTCCTATTGACACCAAAGTCTGTGCCTGTTCTGGAAGGTTTTCAATATATTCCCAGAGGCCTAATAACGGATACGCAATTCCTAGCCTGGTGTGTCAACCCTGCTTTTTGCCATAAAAAGTTGGTCTTTGTAATTAATGGTTTTGTTTTTAGGCCGAAGAGATATTATACAAATAGTTATCTCAGCAAAACCAAAGAACAGGGATATATTGTTCTTCTGGATGTTTTAGCTGATACTTTAATCTTCACTCCCTGAACTCCCACGTTTCCTTGAGAGACCCACCAATGCTGCAAATGGGAGCAGCCAAACTCCCATTTTCCCCAGTGGCTAAAGTCCTGCCAGTAGTAGTGCCACACTTGTCTCTCTATTATGATCTAGAGAAGCATATTTGTAACGTTCTTGGACTGATCAGTGAACAATGTCCTACGGCCATTTTGAGTGCCAGCCTTCTAGCCCTGCAGAAATATAACTATCAAATCAGCATGTTAGCCCCACTGGGATCTGAGACTATAGATCCAGGTAATCTATTGTGATTGGATTACCAATTTGTAGTTCTCCCATCTGGATTACTCTGCAGGAAGCAGATGCTAGATCCTAGCTCCCATGAAGTGGTAATGTAGGGGACATTGTTGGTGGCCTACCGTATGCCTTCTCCTCCCTAAAAAATCCTGATACTGTTTGGGATCCACCAAATGGCCAGAGGAAGGTGACGTTGTCCTCAGATCTAGGGGGAGCCCCGATTAGTCTAAGCTAGGGTGTCTCCACCTTGGCACTCTTGGTATTTTGGGCTGGATAATTCTTGGTTGTGGAGATGTCTTGTGTATTATAGGATGTTGTATCACATCTCTGCCAGTAGCATCCCTGACTCCACTTGAAACACGCAAAAATGTCTCTAGGTATTGTCAAATGTCTCCTGGGAGGCACAATCCCCCCCCCCCCCAGTTGAAAATCACAATGTAAGCCAGCTACGATAATCCCATTCTTCTTTCTAGATAACTGATGGAATGGGTAAATGACAATTTGGCATATGAAATCAAGGGAAAAAAGGCTGCTAGGGAGTTCTCGGAAATGTTTTTTCTTTATATGGAAGAGAACAGGAGGACGTAGTTCCTTTTCCCGTCTCTGGATCTTGTAGTTTGTGGATGAAATCTAGACACATTTTGGCCATCTCACTATGGCCTGCTCAGATGAAGCCAGCTCAGGAGCAAGCGGGGCCAGGAGATTCTCAGGAAAGTAGGGCCAGAGCCCTGATGCACCTACCCTGGAGCCTGGCCCACCAACGGGCAGCTTTTTATTTGAAACAACAATTATCTTCATTGTTGGAGCCAGAGTGTTCTGTTCCTTGCACCTGAACCCTTCTGAACTGAAGTCATCAGGAGAGGTGTGGCACAGCGAGGCAGGGCCCCCACTCATTCCTGCTAGGACAAGTGCCCTCTTTATTATAAGTACTGTAATACATTTCCTATCATTGAAGTATTAAAGTGACAGGAGGTTAGGAAGGTTAGTTGGGTTTTTGGCAAGTTCAGAAAAAGAAAATTGAACTCCTGCTGTCGAGAGGGGAGGGAGGAAGACACTGCAAAAATAAGGACCAGATGCTGCTGAGCCAGGAACAGATACAAAGATCAGAGAAGTACAAGGAGAAAGCTGGTCT
The DNA here is from genome assembly GCA_004026765.1 of Micronycteris hirsuta. Taxonomy (NCBI): domain Eukaryota; kingdom Metazoa; phylum Chordata; class Mammalia; order Chiroptera; family Phyllostomidae; genus Micronycteris; species Micronycteris hirsuta. The sequence continues at coordinate 106,011 of PVJI01003242.1, forward strand.
TAGCAGGAGAAGAGTTAGATTTAGATGTGAAGACCAATACACGTTAATATACTAATAATGATTTGTATGCACACCTCAATATCTTGCGTTTTTGATTTAACTGTATCTTGCAGATCATTCCTATTAATACTTAGAGAGCTTAAAAAAACACACACATGTGGCCAAGTTATTTCATTGTATGGATGCACTTTACCCTACTTAACCAGTCCCCGAATTCAGGATTCAGGTTGGTACCAGTCTTGCTATGACAAACAATGTCCTAGGGAATACCTTACACAGCATGTGTAGGTGTGCCTGTAAGAACAACGGGATCTCAGGGTCAATAGGCAGGTGTACTTGCAATTGATGGAGAGTCATATTGACCGTTTGGGGGCTGTGTTCTCCCATCAACAATGTGCTGGGGGAAAGGGTACTTCTTTCCTCCGGTAAGGTAAGGTACATTATCATGATTTGATTTTGCCAAGCTCACGAGTGGAAAATGGTAGATCATATATTTTAAGTTTTCATTTTCACTGTTATGAGAGATATTAAACATCTTCTCATACATGAAACAGCTATTTGTTCTTTTCCCATGAACTCTCTGTATCTTTTACTGAAGGGTTCTTGATTTCTTTTGCTTATTAATTTGAAGAAGCTCTTTATCTAGTAGGAAAATGAGCCTTTTGTATCTGATATGTGTTTTTGTCTAGGTTGGCTTTTGACTTTGTTTAATAGAGTCTCCTTTATGGGCCTCTTGTGACATTTATGCTTTTAGCCTTAGCAAACGAACAAGGTTCTTTCCATGGTTTGCAGAATTTGGGAGGATAGTCTTTCCTGTTCCTGTTAATGTTAGAATCAGCCTTTTTAAACCCATCATTTTTAGTTGGAGTGCATTTAAAACTTACAGGTTTACCTAAGAAGAAATGAAATTCAGTGAAACACTGTTAAGCCTCCTTACTTGCTCTAGTCATCTGATTCCTTGTACATTTAAGTTCCTAGACATTTTATCTTTTTGTTCACTATTACAATAGAAGAAAAGATACCCATTAACATTTCCTGATTGTTACATGGCATTAGGATTTGTAAGAGCTCTCCAGCTGATTCTAACATAGTGGATATATAAGGGCAGGAAGGGAGGATGAAGGGAGGACCTCTGGCGGTAGTCCAGGAAGGGCTATTTCATCGCTGGCATTGTTTAGAATTTCCAGCCCATGGTGATAATAAAAAACCAGTCCAACTGAATGTTTTATTATTGTTTTTAACTTCTCTACAGCAGGACACTCCTTATAGCCTGTACCCAGGGCCAACCACTCACCCCTTTGTACACCAGTCTTTCAAAGAACAGCCAAGGGTGAGAACCTCTGCCATGGAGTCTTTTCTGTCCCCAACCCTCACACTCAACCATTTATCAAGTCCTGTGTGGGCTACCTCTTACTTTTCTCACTTCTTTCACTTTTCTGTCCTTCTCCCATAAGCCTATTAGAGACCTTCAGCATCCATCTCTAGGACTTGGTCTCAGTCTCTACCAACCTGTCCTCCACATTGCATCCAGCCCAGGCGCTGTGCCTGTGAGTACTAATGAGATTCTGTCATTATCTTTTACATGGAGCCTTCCCTGCCTACCTGCCCACCCTCCCCCCTGCCATTCCCTTGAAATCATCTCTCTAGACCAGAGCACTGTAAGCCATTGGGAACAAACCAATCTCTTTCATGTCCCTGAGACTCTGCATTTGCTGTTCCTGAGACTTGGAATTTTCTTAAACCACTGAGTTCTTATTGCATAGAAGACTTGATACCATGAATGAATGATGTCTTTAGGAAACTTGTATTCAGGATCTATTATGTACCAGGCTCTGAACTAAAGGTTTTGCATATTTCATCTCATGATCTCCACTTTGTAGAAGAGGAAACCGGGGCTCAGAAAGGCCCAATGCCACACAGTGTTCCCATGCCAACCTCAGCATGCCACCATGCTGTTCTCAAGCAAACTATTTGGGGGATACATGAACCTGTGGCCCTCAGAGTGACAGAATCAGACAGGATAGCCCTCAGTGTTTGGAATGGCATTGGAGGGAGGCCTTCTGTCAATGTTTCACAGTGACGTTTTCCTCATTTACTATGACACTGACTACATCTGTGGACAGGCTCTGGGTTACAGAATGTGTGTGGAGCGGGTTAATCATCCAGCCCATATCAAGTCATTGATATTATGTTTTCCTGGTGTCATTTAGCCTACTGACTGCTTCCTCCTTAGTACAGCTCCCAATGAGGACAGATGTCCTATTTTTAAAATTTTTTGATATATTTGGGAATTTTAGGAAACCAATTTGTCTAAGGGCACTTTAAACTTTCTGATGCAGCATATTTGGTGAATACTGGGTGTGGTGGATGTTTGTCAAGCTCTGGGCCTGCCCAGTACCTTTGAACACTCTTCTTACGTTTGAGGACTTCTCTAAGTTATGACACCTGACTTCCTGGGCTTGCTGTCCCCGCATCCCTTGCAGCTAGGGCACAAGAATGTGGCTCAGCCTCTCACAACTCACTGCAGGATGTCAAGTTGGAAACAAATACCATTAAGAAGGAGGTGCTGTGCAGAATTCCTTCTAGCAAGGATGCTGAAAGACAGAATCCAACTGTCAAAGGCTATAGCATGTCCTAGCTATAAAATCCTGTGCCCAGTATCATGAGTGTGGGCAGAGATGCTTAAACCCAGTGGCCATAGTACTAGCATTTCCACTAGTGAAGTTTAATGGTATAATTTTGATGTCACCCTTGGATAGCTGTCCTCTGAGCCTGATTCTCTGGCTCTCCTGAAGATCCTGAAAAGGACTAAATATTCTTCAATAAACTCCCTTTCTGCTTAAACTAGCTTGAATGGGTTCTGTTTGCAAATCTGACTGGTAAAATGAGGTTGTTCCCCAATTGCAAAGGACACATGGACAAAACCAAGGAGTTGAGGTGAGTGAAAGCAAGGGAGGGAGGTGGGTTTGGCTGGGGTGGGGGGTAAATGCAGACAACTGTAATTGAACAACAATAAAATAATTTTTTTAAAAAAATGAGGTTTTTCCCTATCCTGTGGCTTCTGTTTTTCTACTTTAACTGCTTTTCAATGCCTTTCTTTCCCAATCTTCGAAATTCATACATTATAATGAAACTATGAAACACAAGAGATTATGCAGATCATAGGGCCCAATATTAAAGACAATATAATGTAAGGAGTCCTAAGTATTTACATTTAGGGTAGGCTCACCCTTAGTCTTCAAATTCTCTACATAATTCCACAATTATAAGATGCTGCAAACTTGATAAATCCTAATTAGAAAAAATATTTGGCAGGAGGAGGTCTTTTAGTAAAGAAGCATCTTCCCAGGACAGCTCCCCAAAGCCTAGTTACCAGGCTCAGGTAATTTCTACGTGAGGCCAACCCAGCCTGGTACAAAGGCTAAAATTTTTATTCATCAGATAATCCTTGGCTGACTTTGGCCTGTGGTTCTGTTTTTTCCTCCTGCAAAACTCCATCACATACGGAGAAACACACGTTTGGCTCTCAACGGTAGACTTTTCCATTCTGTAATCGTTTTATGTATGGATTTTATATCTCTGATTAAAGAGTTAATCCCTGAGGGGCAAGAACCACATATTGTGTTTCTTTTGCATTTCTCACAGCACTGAGCAGACTGTCTAAACATTTGTAAGGGTTTGTTTAATAAATATGTGCTGATTTATTTCTCTCCTGGGGCTGTGGACTCTAAATTACATGGTGTCTCATCAGTCTTCCACAAGAGAGAGAGGGAGATCTGAGAATCAATAAATAATAAACTCCAGGCATGAAGTTTGAAGCCAGAAAAGTTGAGGATATAAGTCTCAGCCGTGTGTGAGTGACCCACCTTAGTTTGTCATGTATAAATTGGGGCTAAAACAATACCGACTCTAACCACCTCCCGGGATTGGGAGCTTTGTAAGAGATAATGTGCACTTAAGTATATTGTGATTATGCTCTGGTCCACAGGAAGTGGGGCCAGAGAAGGAAGTGGAGAAGGGGCTCTAAAATTGCTGTGTGGAGAAGGGATCATAGCTGACATGACCATTGGGTTTGGTTCCATCTTCCTTGGTCCAACAGGTTTTGTAGCACTGGACTATTGGGTTTCCAAATATATTAGGGAGCAGGAACCCTCCTCTTCATCAACCACTCCTAACCAGAGCCATCAATTTTATCTCATACTTTAAAATATCTAAACCCAGCCCTGGCTGGTGTAGCTCAGTGGATTGAGCGTGGGCTGGGAACCAAAGGGTCACCGGTTCAATTCCCAGTCAGGGCACATGCCTGGGTTGCTGGCCAGGACCCCAGAGAGGTCCATATGAGAGACAACCATACATTGCTGTTTCTCTTCCTCTGCCTTCCTCCTTTCCCCTCTCTCTAAAAAATAAATAAAATCTTAAAAAAAAAAAAAAAACTAAACCCATAGCCCAATGCCTGTCCCAACCTCCCCTGGGTTCAGGCCCTGGTCCTCTCCTATAGCTTCAGCTGGTTCTGCCTCTGTTCTCTGACCTCCTCCTCCCATCCACATGGAGGCATTTCTTGATCCAAAAAGGCAAAGCTGATCACTGCCCTCCTCTGAGATCTGGTGCAGATCTAGATCTATATGTCAATGGTGTTTCTGTATCTAAAAGGGGAAGCCCAGTTATGAGCTGCTGCAGTCAAGTGAGAGATGTTGGGTGTGTGAACTAGGGTAGATGGAGAAGCAGGAAAAGATTTGAGAAATAACAGATACAATGATAAACTAACTCTCTCTCTGTATTATTAAACAAACTGTGAAACATGGTTATCCCTAAGATTTCTTCTATTCATTCATCCAACAAGTATATATTGCAAGCCTACCACGTGACAGACACCATTCTAGGCATTGCAGATGCCTAACAAAGAAACAGATTCTGCCCTCTGGTAGCTCACAGTCTAGTGAGAAGAGACAGAATACACAGAAAATCAATAGGCAATCAATCAGGGCCATGGGATAGTGACTTGGCGAACTACTTGAGATAAACTGGTCAGGGGAAAGTCTTCTGAGGAGGTGATACTTAAGCTGAACCTCAGTGAAGAGGAAGAGTGAGCTGGAATCAGAACTGGAGAATAACATTTCAGACAGAATAAAAAAGGAAGAGTAAAGGCTCTTGGTGAGAAAGAGTTTGGTCTTTTCAAGGAAAACATGCCAGTGTGAGTGCCAAGCAAAGTGGTGGAAAAGTAGTACAGGATGGGGAGAAGAGGGAGGCAGGGACAATTTTTATAAAAAGACTTAGTGGTCCTTGTCAGTGGTTTAACTTTTCTTCTAAGATTGGAAGCCAGTAAGTGAGTTTGAGCCAGGAAGAGACATAGAATGGTTTATATATTAAAAAAGTCACTTCGGCTCCTGAGTGCAGGAGAGACTATAGGGGTCAGGGTAGAAGTAGGCATGAATGGATGTAAGGGGCAAGGTAGGACCGTGTGGTGTTGGCCCTGGCTGAGCTGTTGGTAGCTTGACTAGGAGGTGTCCAAGGGTATGGAGAAAAGTGGTCAATGGTAGGATCTATTTTATGGGTCAAGTTGACTGCTTGCTGATGCAATGACTAGATATGAGGGTAAGCAGCAGGAAGGAAGGATGACTTAGGGTGGATGGTGATGCCCCTTGCTGAGACAATTGGCAAAAGAATAGATTTGGGAAGAAAAGTTGAGCTCAACTTTGGACATGCTCAGTGTGAGGTGGTAGACACTTCAGTGGAGATGACAGATGGTGGTTGGGGAAATTTGTTTGGAGCTCTGGGAGAGGTCCTCACTCTAGATTTACACGTGTGTGAGTCATCGGATGATATAACAGTCATGGGGCTGGGAGGAGTTACCAGGGAGAGTATAACTAGATCAGAGAAGAGCTCGGAGGACAGCCCTCCTTACCAGCAGAAAAAACCCAGGCTGAGTTGCCTGGAGGGTGAGGTTAGAGGGAAAGCAGGAGGGTGGAGCTTCCAGGCTCCAACAGAAGATGTGTCCAGGTGGAGAATGCAGTCAACTGCATCCCTGAGAGGTGGGGGAAGACAATGGCAGAAACGTGATGAGAACACAGGATTTGGTAGTATGTAGGTCATTATGGTGACTACGACAAAAGCAGTCTGGGCCCCAGAATGTACTGGAGTACAGAGGAGGAGGGGTGAGAACATATAGCTAAGGGTACATAGCTTTCAAAATGTTTTGCTGAGAGGCTGAATCATGGATGCTTTTGCTTTTCCTGTTTGTATATTCTTTTTTTTTTTAAAGTTTTTTAAAAAAGATTTTATCTATTTATTTTTAGAGAGAGGGAGAAAAACAGCAATGTATGGTTGCCTCTCACATGGCCCTCACTGGGGCCCTGGCCTGCAACCCAGGTATGTGCCCTGACTGGGAATCGAACTGGGACCCTTTGGTTCCCAACCCGCGCTCAATCCACTGAGCTACACCAGTCAGGGCTCCTGTTTGTATATTCTTATTTTCCAACAATGGTTATTTATTACTTCTATAGCATGTACATTGCAGATAGCACTCCACTTATGAGAAAAGGAGAAATTCCTAGTAGAACAAGGCAGACCTCCATCTTCCGTCCACTGCAACCTCTCCAACTCCAGGCTCACTATTCTTTGCAAGCATCAATGTCTTGTCTGCTGCAGTTATTATTTCATTCTTACTAGCTTTCACCATATATAAAAATTTGGAGTGTGGTGCCAAGCACTAGCTGTGGCTGGGGCTCCTGCTACTCTCAGCATCTGTAAGCCACTCCTCCCCACCCCACACACGTCCAAGATCATTCAGTTACCCACTTACTACCCACCCAGTTTCATTCACGCATCAGTCCCACAGCTGCAGATAAAGCTCATTTCCTCCTGCCTTCCAGTTTTCCGGCTGGTAGAGCAGCAGGATGGGGTAACAGGGGAAAGATTAGGGCGTCAAAGTCAGATGCATACTGGTTCCTTCCTCCATCTGCCGCTTATTATCAGTGTGACCTTGGGCAAGCCTATCTCTCAACGGTCCTGTGCCTCAATTGCCTCACCTATAAATGAAGTTAGTAAAAGCCACATCCTATCCGTTTTGCGATGCCTGGAATTAAGTAAGCACCAGCTGCGGCAGCTCCCTTTGCATCAGCGTTGCAAGGATAGTTGAGTCACAACAGGTGAGAACTAAGATGCTTCAGAAGTGTGACCCGCCAGTGGGGCCCCTCACATGACAGCGAGATGTCAGACAGTATCTCTCTCCCCGGACAGGGCGTGTGCTAGTCCGGTGACCCGTCTTTCCAGTCGCCCCACACACCGGGTCTGTAATCACGCGCCCCCCCACCCAGGGCTGAGCCTGACGCGGCGGCGGCTCATGCGCCTTTCCTTCCTAGCCTCTTGCCACGGACCACACGTCTCATACCAGCCTCGCCGCCCCGCCCCCAGCCCGGGGCGCGCCCCTCCGGCTTGCGGGCTCGGGTGTCGGAGCGGCCGCGCCCACGGGCCGTGAGCACTGATTGGCTGAGCTGAGGCGGCGGGCGGACCGGGGGCGCACACACCCTCTTCGTGCAGCCAATGGGTGTGCGCGCGTCATTGACTGGGCGGCCCGCGAGCCGGCAGCCCCTCAATAAGCCACATTGTTGCGCGAAACTCTAGCGCAGGAGTCCCCCGCCGCGGCTAGCAACGACGAGTCACCAAGTCCAGTAGATCTGCGGGCGAGAGCAGCGTGCGTGCGAGCAGGAGAGGTCCGATCCCCCAAGTGGAGCCGGGTTGCGATTGTTCCCAAGTTGAGCCTTAGTGATCCTGTGGCAGAAGTTAGCGCTTGACAGCCGGGCAACCAGACAAATCCCCGGGAGTGATTTTTGGGAGACTTCTGGCAGTTGTGACTCCCCAAACCTGTTTCTAGATACCCTAGACCCTTCAGCCGGGCGCGCCATCCAAAGTTAGACTTCTCTGTGGGTCGCCCGGACTCACTGCTCCCGGTCGCGCCGCCAAACCCGGGTAAAAAGCTGCCTGACCTCTCCGCCTTCCTTCCCCACACGCGCTCCAGCCTTGGTTTCCCAACTTGGTTTCCGCGCCGTCAGGCCGTGGCAAAATGATCGCCTCTCATCTGCTTGCCTACTTCTTCACGGAGCTCAACCATGACCAAGTGCAGAAGGTAAGGACGCGCGGGCAGGGGTGGCTGGCTTGCCTCTGACCAAGTGGCGTAGTCCCTGGCCCTCTCTCTGTGTCAGCCGCAACTCTCCTTCACCCTGCGGGGACACTATTCTTCCCCATTCCGGGCAGAGGACGTGCGAAAAGTCTGGGCGGCCGGGAAACTCCTGGGGACGAGGAGCCACGTCCGCTAGGCTTGGGCAGGTTTGTGCGCGCGTGCAAGGCGCTAGGGCTCCAGCTCCGCACGGCTTTCCCTCCCCGCCTGCCCATCTCGGCGCGCTCGCGCTTTTTTCCCCCTGGAGTCCTTGAGGGGCGGGTCACCTGGTTAGCAGTCTTAGACTGATGGGCCCACGTGGGAGCACCCCTCTGTAGCAGCCCGAGTTCCGGCGAGAGCACGTGGGGAGGATCGTGGCTGGGGGAAGAGGCTCCGCTGCCGCGTGGGGGCGGGGGTGGGGAGAGGAGGTTCCCGCGCTAAAGGACAGCGTTTTGGGGAAGTGCGGTTCCCTTTGGAGCGCCACAGGCCTTGCGCCGGCGGGCCTGCGGGGAGACCAACCTGGGTGGGAGCTGGGAAGGGGACGGAGAAACTCCGCCCGCCGCGCCCCCTCCCCGGAACTGAGGTGCCCGGAACTGAGTCTCCGCGAGGGGCGCGCGCCTCCCCCCACCGCAGTGCCTCGGAGCCGCCCCGCCCGGGGCCCGCCTTCGAGTGGGGGGCGGACTTGGAGTATCACCTCTGGCACGCCTGTTAGTTACTCGGGGAGGACCAGCTCCCCCCACGCCCGCTCCTCCCTTCTCCCTGGAGGTTTTTATCTTTCCGAAAACGAGCCTTTTCTGTCCTTGGCCCTGACCTGCCTGTGCCCACCTCGCTCTCGGCAGCTACTCCTCCCCGCCCCCCCGCCCCCCCGCTCTGTCATCGGCCGGGTCATTTACATAAGAAAGAGCCTGCGGCCGGGCCGGCGGCCGAGCTCGCGGTGCCTGCGGCGGTGGGGTGGGGGTGGGGCTGGCTGGGCCGGGGCGCGCGCTCTCGGGGGAGAATTTTCTGAAACGCTCGGGCTTTCAGGATTGGCCCCTGCCGCGGGGTTCAGCTCGGACTCGAGAAGAGAGGATGGGCGGGGGTGGGGGATGTCCAGTGCTGTGCGAGGCGATGACGGAGCTTTGCTCAATTACGTACTTGAAGTTTCTGGGAAATTTCATTGTTTTGGGGGAAATGTCTGGACATCGTTTGGTGGGACAACCTGCTCGCACGCCCATTTTGCGGATCCTCAGAGCAAAGGATAGGATGACGGCGTTACCGTCTTGGCGTTTTTAGAGCCTGTCACACGGATAATAGAGCCGTGGCCGATGAACCCCAAACAGCAGCACGGCGTTTCGTTACCCAGCCTCCGAGCAGGGCACAGAGGGTGGCCGAGTTGTTTCACTCTGCGTATCCACGGCTGTTCTCTCTCGCTCCTGGGATGTAGCCCTGCTCTGCACTTTATTTCAGTTTATTTAAGAAGTGTCTGTGAGCTGGCAGCGTCTTGGCAACTTCTTTGGGCTTCTCCACCCAAGGAATGAGTTAACACTTGGGAGACTGTCATCCCTTGGCACGTCCTCAAATATAAAACTGTAGTATCTCGAATCCAAACTGAGGGTCTTCTCTGTTGGGTTAGTGTCGGCCCAGGACAGTTTATTATTTTACAAATTCTCTCTTTCCCAATCCAGAGGAAGGAGGTTAAGACGGGAACTGTGGAGTTGTACCACCCTCCTGTTCTGGAAGGGGGCCATCTCTTTGGAAAGAGAATTAAAGAGAATTAGCCAGGGTTTCTGGAAATGAGTTCTAATCTCTGTTTTGTGGGCCGCCCCCCCCCCCCCCCCACACACACACACACACACAACCGCAAGACCCTGAGCATGGCACTTTGCCTCTTTGGACTTCCGGTTTCTTTTTGTAAGATGAGGATGACAATAGCGACCTTGTCCATTTACAGAGTTGAGAAGAGTAGGCACAGCAATGAGAAAACGTGTTCTCATAGGCTTCCCGACCCTTGCAGCTTCCTTTCCCTGAGGTGTCTGGGGGACACTTGGGTGTATTTTCTCTAAATTACCAGTGGGGGCAGAGTTGAGTCAGTCCTTCAGCTCAACAGGTGTCAGAACCTGGGACTTTGTCTTCTGCCTTGAGTGAGCCAACTGATTCCAGCTATAATTGCGTAGGAAGTAGGAAGAGAATCAGAGAATATTTTGGAAGTATCTTTTCACGTTACTGCTAGAAGGAAGAATTAGGAGAGAAGGAAGACATCTGTTTAATTTTAGAGTCTTTTGAAAAGGCCTTGATTTGGTTTCTTCAGAAATCCCCCACTTATATCTTCTGGGTTGTAGTCTGAGGCATGGAAAGTGTAGGTTCACCTGCCCAGAACTTGCCCCATCAGAGTCACTTGTCTCTTGATGGACAAGCCCGATGGTTTGTGCCATTAAAAGGGGAGTAAGGGTGATTTGTTCATTTTTGCCCATTGACACTTTGAAACTCAAACACAGGATAGCTACTGTGTACCAGGAACTGTTTTAAGCTCATTCGTACGTTAATTCGTTAACATTCCCAACAGCTCCGTGAAGTAGATACCGTTATAGCAAGTCCTCACTTAATGATGGGCTCTATGACTTGAAGTTGAATGATGTATTACATAGTTAAAGAGGTAGAATTTGTATCCTAACACTGTCTCTTCCCTGCTCAGGAGATAACTGTTGGTAGTAAGACTGTTTTGTAGCTTTTGTGAACCATTTGTTTTGTATTGTCAAACTTCTATTTCAGAGAGCTTGGGAAGCACTTTTTTTCCTTTACCCTGAATTAATAAAATTCCCTCAGAGGCTCTTCGGACAAAGCCAACTTTTTTAAAAAACATTTTTACTTTTCAAAGTGAAACTTTTTTAGCACCCCAAGGAGTTTGAGGGCAGTTAGGGACCCTTTTCCAGGGGGAATCAAAACAACACAAACCACAACCGTTTTCTTGAAAAATCTGGCAGTCAGAATAAGGAGATATAATGTACTAAGAACTCCAGAAGCCCAGAAAACTGGCTTCCTTTGTTCACATACTTCTGGTTTAAAAGACAACTCTTGATAACGGGTTTCTCATTATCATTGTTGAGTTTTGAAGTCAGCAAGTTTGGTTTGTTTTCCAACACTGTGTGTTGTCTGCCTTTGCCTTTCCAAAGCAGTGGGGGTGGGGGGCGGTGGCAAATCACACCCCTGAGTTCATTGGCTATGTCTTAACAGCACATTCCGTGGATCACAGGGCATGCTTCCTTGCACTCAAGTGGCTGTTTCTGTTAACTTCCGAAGCAAGTCTCTCCACCTCAGCGTTATTGCCATTTTGGGATGGGTTATCCCATGTGAGGGGCTGTCCCAGCCTATCTTAAAGAGCAAGAATTCCACGCTACCCACATTTACAGAGGTAAACCTGTTTTGTTTTTGTTTTCACTCTTCCTTTAGAGAATTAGTTTTCAGCTCTTAGTGACCCGCCCTCCCCCCCCAGTGGACATTCACAATGTTTGGAGACATTTTTGGTTATCACAAGGCGGTGGGTGGAGATGTGTTATTGCATCCAGTAAGTGGAGGCAAGGGATGCAGCTGAACATCCTGCAATGCACAGCGCCGCCCCTCCACAACAGACTTTTCTGGCCCAAAATGTGTATAGGTTGAGAAACTGCATCAGAAGAGTATGGTCCATTCCCCTTTGGTGTTACGGGGTCAGTTCGGCCCATAGCTCTCAGTGTGCCATATCCTGGGACAGTCATGGTGGGAGTGGCTTTTTACAAAAGATGAGTTCAAGGTGAGGTCTGCAGGTCCACCACAGACCAGTGGATGTCCCTTACCCCTGCCTGAAGGGTGGGTTACCTGGGTTACTGTTTTTTTTGTCCTCAACCAGAAGAATGTGAGCAATAGAAACGCTCTCAGAAGCCAGTGGGAGAGAAGTCTTCTCGGTTGTCCCCAGGAGAGTCTCACCCTGCTGTCGCTGGGGTTTCTGTGGAGGCCAGGCCTCCGCCAGGCTTCTGAACTCGAGCTCAGGAGCTTCCCTAGCTGGGAGCAGAAGAGAGGGGCCTGGATGCCCAGTGAGGGGCAGTCCAGCAGTCACTGGAGAGGCTGCGTGGTGAGGTGTGAGACCAGGCTCCCTGGGGTTGAGTCCTGGCTCACTGCGGAATCAGTGGTGTGCACGTGGGCTGGTTAGTTTAACCTCTCTAGGCGTGTTTTTTCCTCTTGTAAAATGGAGAGTGTTTGGACAACAGCGTACTGGGGCTGTTGTAAGGATTAAAGAGAGAGTTAATATATGTGGAGCTCTTAGACTGTGCCTGACACATGATCGGTGCTTTGTGTGTTCAGGATGAGTACATAAAGAAAGACACTGAGATACTCTGCCGCGCTATTCATCGGGGCAGGAGCAAAAGAGACCCTGCTTCTTTTTTCCCAAGGGCTCTTAGGGCATAGAGGTTGTGACTCATTTTACGCTGTTTGATGTCAGATTGGAGTGAGGTTCTGACCCATTTACGCTCTCTGATGCCAGATTGGAGCAGAGGACAGGGAGGGCGGAAGAGTGGAAAGTTCCTAAAGCCGAGGTATTAAGGAAGTGTCCTCATTAACCCTTCAATTTCTGAAACCTTTTTTTCTGGACAGAGGAGACTTGTCTTTGAGCTTTTCCTCCAACTGCTTTCCTTCTGGTCCTCTGGGGAACTAGCACCCCTACTGGGAGTCTCTGGGGCGCCTTGGGTATTGGTGCACCTCAGGTTGAAGCGTTCTCCATGAGAGACACAGCTGCACTGAAGAATCACAGCATTAGTTCAACCCCTTCTCACTGTAGAAACCTAGTCCCCTCCTCAGTACCTGCCCCAGAGGGCAGAAGGACAGAGGCTCCCAGGGTAGTTGCTGAGGCCAGTTTGCTAGAGTTGGCCAACGAGACACTTGGCTCATCCTTCCTCACATCTGCCCCAGACTTTGGCTTCCCGTGGGAGAGACTGCCTGAGCAGCCCGGTGCTGTCACAGGTCCAGGTCGTGGGAGGTTTTGGTCTCACTGACCCCACAGGGTTTCACTGGAGGGAACAGTCGTTCTCACATTCTTTTGGCACATTGGGTGGAGGGGCCCTGGCCATTCTGGGCCTCAGCAGAGAGATTTTCGCTCCTCATACAGAGGCTCTGGGCTGTCCATTGTGGCCCCTCCTGACAGGGATACCTGAGGTTCTTGACAAAGCCAGGGGGGCCCTTTGTGTGGAACCCACACTCTGCTTCCCTCATCCCTGTGCAGCCTTGCCTTGTCTGAACCCAGTGGGGAGTCTTGGCTTTGTTCCCTGGGGAACAGGAGCCAGAGAATTCCCGTTCCCCTGGAGTGCTGCCTTTTTTCAGTGGTGGCCATGCTCTTTGCACTTTCACCTGTGGATTCTCTAGGCATTTCCTTGACATTGCTTCCTAGAAGGCACTTTCAATTGGGATGGAGAACTTGGCCTTGGGAGCCCATGGCATCCACGCACTGACCCACCCAGCCTTCCTGCCCCTTTGCACCCTCAGCTCAGTAGCCCCTCCCTGGAGGCGGTCCCTGTTCTTGAAAGGCATTCCCAACCTCTTCCTTCTGGCATCTGCATATTGTCTGATAGGGAATGAAGCCAGATAAGCCATCTGGCAGCTTTAATTAGGGTTAAATGAGGGCATCTGAAGCTGCCACTTATTCTTTTTCCCATTTGAGGGACTTTCCCCTCCAGCTACCTGCTTCCTCCCTAATTTTCCTGTATCAGCCCTTCCCAGTGAAGCCTCGCAGCCATGTCCCATCAGTTCCTTCTCCCACCCTCAATTCCTGAAGGTCTTAAAACTGCTTCTTAAGTGCTGGGCCTTGTCTCTGTGCTTTCCTCTAAGTCAGGCCCTCCTCGAGCAGCCCTCCAGGGCAGATGTTATTAACCTGTTATTCAGATGAAGACACCAAGGCACAGAAAGTGACAGCACCTTGCTCAAGGGCAAGTCAGAATTCATACCCAGACAGTCCAACTCCAGAGCCCAGGCCCTGAACCCCAGCGTGAGGCTCCCCAGGACAACTGGAGATGGCCAATTGTGCTTCAGTTTCACAGAGTAATGTGTCAGGTGCCAGTTGAGAAGGAAGACTTTAGGGATTATCTAGTCCAAACCCTTCATTTTACAGATAAGGAAAAGTGTCCTTTGGTGCTGTGTACTTGGGGACCAGCTGAAGCTTACACAGGACAAGCGCCGGAGCCAGACCCCAGTCTCTCAACCCCCATCCCGTTTTCTTTCAGCACCATTGGTGCAGCGTGAGCTGTCCTCATCCGTCACTCAGACGTGGGCTCCCCGAGAACAGAGGCAGGGTTTGCTTTGTGGCCTGTACCTGGGGTGACTCTATACTTTATTGTCCAAACTCAGCCACTTTTGAGAGTGAAAGGGGGCACTATTAATAGTTATGCTACTACCACAGTGTAAACTGAGATTGTCTTGGGTGAACGGGACCTGTGGTTGCCCTGCCAATGGTGGACGTGACCGTGGGGTTGATGGGGCAGACTCTGAATGTGCTGCAGAAGCACAGACTCAAAGGGATTTGGTCCAGCAGGTGGACAGTGGGCACCAGACAGGAGTGGGGGCTGTCAGGGGATGCAGAATCTGATCCCTAGGGGACCTGGGGTACTGGCCAGGACAGACAGGTAGACAGAGAGGAAATTGTGCTGCTGCCAGGATCATAGACAACAAGGACCCAGGCCTGAAGAACAAGGTCAAGCTCAGAGTCCCTGGGCAGTCTGGAGCAGCCGGTGCTTCCCCTTCACCCAGGCTACCCTCCTCCTTTCTTTGGCGCTCCATGGCCCCTGTGTGTAATTGTAACGGATGTCATGAGCACCTACTATGCCTCGGTACTGAGACAGCTGTTGGCATCACACAAGTAAGGTCGGAACATGCAGTCAGTGCCTTCAGTCCTCTGGTGCCAGTGCGGGGAGAGACATAGGTGTCAAAAGTTCATTGACCTCACAGCTGGGGAATTCAAGAAGGCATTTGGGGAGAGACCGTTTGTGCCAGGCCCTGAAAAGGCAGGTGGGGTGTCGTTAGGTCAGAGGAGGAGCACATTCTAGGCATGAGGTCAGCACATACACGTGTTTCTAGCCTTTGCAAGACAAATGCCCCTCAGAATTGTTTGATGTGTGTGATTTTAGTTACTATGAATCAGTACTTTATTACAGTGAAAGAAACTGCCAGCTCTCTGCCCTTACCTTCAGTTTGGAATGATTTGCTGATCTGTTTGCCTCCCATCAATAGACTGCGCCCCTTGCAGGCCAAGGCCGGGGTCTCCTTTATGCTGATATCCTCAGTGCCTGTCCCTGGCACATTCAATTTAGTTTTCATTCAATATGTGTGGGTAAGTGAACTGTGCCAGGGTCATGCATATCTGGGCCATGTTATTTCTTTGCACTGCTGCCCCCCACACGGAAGAAAATGTTTGAGGATAGGAGGGTCCTGGGACGGGTGTCCCAAATGCCCATCTCCTGGACCGCTGACAGGCGCTGCTGCCTGAGGTCGCTCTGGCTGTAATCTGATGCAGCTGAGAGCAAGAACTGGAAGAACAGGAAACCCTGTGACTCACAACGGTGCAACAGGATCCTGGAGGAGTGCCTGTCAGCCCCACACTTACCCTGCCACCCCAGGCTTGTTAGTACACAGTGCTTCAGATCTGAAATCTCCCTGAGGTGGCCTGGCAGGCCCTAGTCCCCAGTCAGGGTCGCCGTGTCTATCTGAGGAAAGTGTTGTGGCAGGTCTGTTACTTTTGGTTAGCTTCGTTTCAGAAGACAAGAGCCTTAAAGAATCCAGGACTTGCTGTGTTTTGTCCTCCCCAACATCTTTTGTTGCCCTTTGTACAGCCTCGGTCCTCTCAGGAGTCTGTGAAGGCATTAATATGAATGAAGTCACTGACAGCAGGTACCTGGCTTTCCTGGGATGGGCACACCTGTGCCCCAGGTCAGGGCATTCAGCTGGCCACCGGATGCGTGGGTCCTGCCAGGGACTTGGCCTGTGGTTTGGGGAAGCTTCTCCAAGCCTTGGTTTCCTCATCAAAGATTTGTGGTAAAACACTGGCAAAGGAGTAATGCAAAAAATATGAAATTCTTTCAGAGCCAAGTTTCAAGCAGGTGTGAGCACACAGTCACTGTCAGGCATTTATGGCTCTCCTTTCTGGTTTGACCTCTTTTGAACTCTGATCTCTTTGGCCCTCTGACCATGCATAGTAGGTAGAGTAGGGCCTAATCAGTGCCTTGCCCTTTCTTCTTTCTATATTTTTAAGTTGAAGTATAATATATGCAGGAAGCTGAACAGACCACCAAGTAACCACCACCCAGATCCAGTAATAAATCAGCACCAGTGCCAGCACTAACCGTCACTTAGTGTAATCGCTGTGCTGACTTGTACCAGCACGGGTCTATTTCTGTACTTAATATGAACGGACTTAAATGCGGCATGTCTCCCATCATGTCTGGCTTTTTCACACAGCTTTATGCTGTGAGATTCACCTATGTATGTTGTTACATGTGGTAGTCGGCGATGCCTTCTCATTGCTGTGTAGTATCCCTGCCCCGCACCCCCAACCCTGTTTTGACTTGTTGAATTAAAGCAGGTGAGTGAGACTAGACCGAAGGGTATGGTGCTTTCTAAAATTCTTTTGGGAGGCTCGGTCGGAGGCTTGGATGTATCTTTGGGACAAGAACACGAGTACTGGGAAAGCTGAAATTCAACCAGTTGGTCTGATTGGGGTCTAGAAGAAGCTGAAAGGTAGGAATTAGCTAATGTTCATCCAACACCTCCCGGTGAGAGACTCTAGTTATTAAATCAGAGGTACCCAAAGACTGGAGAAAGGAAGTCCAGTGGTGCCTCTGTGTCCTTGGCCCTGATACTTAAATACTGTGGAGTTGCTTTCTTATCCGATTTGGTCACTTGGGTTCATCCTTCTACCAGGAGGGTGCGTCCTGTAGAAATGAGCTTTTGCTCGACCGACCGTGATTTTCTGTGTGCTGAGTAAAAGGATTAGGTGATGTGATTCAGCTTCTAGTTAAAATAATCCCTAGAACAAGAGTCTTGGAACAGGCAGGGATGATTACCAAAAAATTTAAGACTAAGGATACTTCACGGGAGTTGAGTACAGAGAGCTCTGAGCTTCCTGACAGTCAAGGCAAAAAGGACAGCTCTCTTGGAGTCAGTCATTTTAATTCCCGCAGCAGGAAGCACAGCACGTCTGGGCAGCCAGACTTTCTCCTGACGTTAATCCTGCAGAGAATTGACTGGTGAGCAACAGTGAACAATACAGCAGCTTTAGACAGTGGAGTATCTTTATTGTCCTTCCTTCCCATGATCCCTTGATTAAAAGTGATAGAATTAAATCATACTAATTATGAAGGCACTGCATTCAGGAGGTAATGTCATGTAGTGATGGCGAGTAGGATCTTGGGCTTGCCCACACCTCCGGAGCTTTTTCATGTGATCTCCCTAATGACTCCAGGTCAACATATATTCCCTGACTTGTATATGCACTGTATGTTCTCAGCCCAGAAGCAAGTGCCTCTGAAGGCTGGTCTCACAGGCCACTATTCACACCTGTGACACTTCCCATGGGTGCCTGGCATTGTGCTTGCCTTCCTGATCTACTGAGACCCATCCTTCCATTCATTTCAGAGACATTTATTGGGTCAATAGTATGAGCTGAGTTCTGTGCTTTTATAAAGTCCTAGGGAGCAGGAATCTTGATTTCTTTAGTTTTTTTTTTTTTTTTGATGTTTTGTGTGTGTGCATGCTGTACAACCATCACCGCTATCCATTTCCAGAATGGATTTCCTTTAAAATTAGGTTCTAGTTTGTGCTTTGCATAAACTGGTTTTCAATAAAGGCTGGAAAATGGGAGAAGCTGGGGTCCCAGGAGTGGTCAGAGACTCAGGGATTAAATAGTATGAATAAAGATTTGGATGTTGAAATGTAAGGGTTCTTCTAACACTTCCCTTGGAAACTGCCTAAGGTATTCATGGGTGAATTTGCAGTACTTACATACCAAACCGTCAGAGTTGGAATAGTGCTCTCTTTTACACATAAACGGTTTGATCAGGGCCATTCTCCCACTGGCACGCAAACTAGGCGGTAGCCACCGGCCATTCAATTGGAATTGGTCCTCAGGGTGACACGGGCCCTTCCCGACCTGTAGTGGGATTGCCACTTATTGTTTTTGACAATAGAGTAAGGTGTCTGGGGATCCAGGTTCTAGTCTCAAGTGTGTGGCCTTGGCCTACTCCCTGGCCAAGGCTATTCCCTGGCCGCAGTTTCTCTGAGGTCCCTTTCTGGCTCTCACCTCCAGACCATCCTGTTCGGGGCTTCCCCAGACCTGGCTGGGGCTGTCTGTCCCGCTGCCAGGGCGACCCTCTGCTCCCTCCATTCCTCGCATCGTTGCTATGATGTGAGTTCCTCTCCTTCTAGTGCTAGTCTGGAGGGAAAGGTGGACCCTCAAGGAGATGGGCTTCCCATTTGGGGTGTTACACTATTTCATAGAAAGTAAGGGGTTAATTTCCATTTAGACCTCCTCCTGCCTCTACCCATAATTTTGTAGGGGAAGTGGGCATGTTGGGGTGGTGTGCTGAGAAAGAAACTGATCAAAATTGCCCAATGAGGAAGTTCTAATCTCAAGAGTGCTACATAGACATCCTCTGAAACTACTGTCTCTTTTTCTTTAATACACACCCTAGTCCATGCAGGCGGGTGGCTTTCTCATACTTCAGCCAGGCTTGGCTTCTGGCCTGCCTGTGTTTCCCCAGCCTAGAATGACCCCTCCTTTACCTTTTGAAAGAGAAGTGGCCCAGTGTGATGGGCTATACCCCCACCACAGAAAGAGAAGGGACAATTTGGGGAAACAACCTCTGTTTGTTAACCCTGGGTGTGACTAAGTAAAGAAATATCCTTAATCCCGGGGTGCCACTTGGCAGGGGGTAGCCTAGGAGAAGAGAAGGGGTGCAAAGAAAGAAGGGTTGTAGAGCTTTATGTTCATTGCTCCATTTATGCCAATGGCTCTGTGGTGTTGGGCTATTCATCCCGCTTCCTAGGGAGCAAACTGGGGCTCAGTCAGTGACTCATCCAGTGTTACACACCCGTGCAAGTGCTGGAGCCAGGATTCAAACACCGATTTTTCTGGTGCCACAGCCTGTACTTTATCATCAGCAGCTGCAAAATGAGAGTTGGCCTGAATGATTCTGCTTTGATAATTTCCAGCTAAGTACAAGATTTGTTTTTCCAATTCCCAATACCCAGGATCAACTAAGGATCAACCCAGGATCAACCCAGGATTATTTTACACTTAGCCTAATATCTCACTACTGACTTTCGGAGACCCCAGGCAGGAAAGTGGTAAAAATGACCTTAAGAAATATGATCAGACCATAGCTCACCGTTATCACATCATTGGCGTGGTGGACGCCAGCCCAAGGAGAGGGGAAGGGGTTTGATCACCCAGCCCTAAGGTGTCAGCTAGATTAGTCTGGAATGGATCTTTGGAATTCTTAATCTTTTTTTAAAAAAATTCATGTCATTCTGATGTGCTGCCAAGTTAGGAACTCTTATCCCAACTGGCAAAATGGAAACTAGACAGAAGTTACCAGAAACATAGTTTTATCTTAGACTGAAGAAACACTTTCTAACAACTAGTGCTAACCAACAATAGAGCTAATCAACTGAGAGAAGTAGTGAGCCTGTCGTGCTTGGAAGCATTCAAACTGAGGCTTAATTGGGGTGAGAGAGACAAACTAGACAAATTTGAATGTTGTCTGTGTTCAGTGGAATTAAATGTGTTTCCCCAAGGGTCTTCCTTTTCTAAGAGTATTTTTAGCCGTGATCCTACTGTCCCGTGTCCATTTGCTATCTCCTAAATGTCTTTCTCCCATGACTTTGGGCCTGGCTCTCCCTCCTTCTCTGGGTGCACTGTGGGTAAAATTGGCAGGATTCTGCAAGGTGCATTCACTTCCTTCCCATTCCAGGAAAACTCTCTTTGTATGGAGGCTGCTTCTCATTTCTGACTTCTGTCTCCCTTGGCCACCCTTTGCCCAGCACAGCAGAGGCTGGGTGGGCCCCAGTGGTGTGTGTAGGAATCTGCAACATTAGGTGATTAACCACCCCTTCCTGAATGGCCCTAATAAACTCAGGGTGGAGACACTATCCTGCTGTGTAAGAGAAAAAGTTTGGGCCAAGGTGCTATAGTTGCAGTTTCACACCTGTCCATATCCTTTCTCCTAGTTTCATGTGATGGAGAGGAAACTGAGGCCCTGGGGTCATCTAGGAAACCACAGGGTGGGGAATGTTTGCCCACACTGAGAGACCAGGCAAGGGTGCTCGTCCCAAGGGCCTGGCTTTGGAGCCAGCCATACCTCACTTCTAGTTCTGCCCCGTACAGCCAAGTGACCTGTTACGAAAGGACAGTGGAGGCGAAGTCAGGAAAGCCATAGGTTGGTGTCTTACAGGTAAGAAATGCTTGCTAGAAGGTTAGCTGCTGTAACTACCAGTATCACTTTCATCTGCCACTGAACAATGAAAGATGATTATAATCTATTGGGTAAAGGGCATCTGACAGAGTGAAGGTTGACTGTTTAACTTGTTAGATAGAGTCTTTGAGGGTTAAAGATGAGAATCGTCAACTGGATTTCCAACAAGCCTCTCTCAGCTTAAGTATCAAAGTTAAACTAAGAATGGCCACTGTAGAACTGTGGCCACTCCACCTTCGCTCGTTTGTGTCTGTGACCTCACACCCCAAGAAGTGATGGTACAACAACCTATTAAGAAGGCTCTGCTGTCCCGTGTGGGAACTCTCCTGCTGTCTTTGCAACACTCAGGGCCATCTGTTGAGTGGGCAGTGGGTGGCAGTGAGGCTCAAGCCCTCTCCTTTCTTTGGAAAAGTAGTAATGTGGGAGCTTCAACCCTGTCGTGTATCAAACTCACGATGATGGCCAGAGACATGTCTGCTGCGCCTGCTTCCCCAGGCCTTGCCAGGCCGGCTCCATGGGCCGTGCCTGCCACTGTGTGCCCTTTGTGTGTGCATTGGGGGATGACAGGAAGAGAAGGTGGCCTTTTAGTGGGTGTGGCTAGCCTGAGTGTCCCACCATGCCATCTGGCCTAAATAGACCCTGTTGTCCAACAGAAGGGGGGCATTCATCTAGCAGAGTGGACAGGAACCAGATGGTCCAGGCTTCCCAGTCTAGTCCTGGCTTGGTCCTTGGTATTTGTGTGACTTTGGGCACATTTCCTTTCCCTCTTGGTAGAAGTTGGTTATAACACTGCTCACCTCACAGGGCTGCTGTGAGAATTTCAGTGAGTTAGTGGGTGTAAACCTGAGAACAAAGGCCGTGCCACGGACGGTTTGCTGGTATTACTATTGCCCACAGGGCATCTGGGCTGCTCCTGGATGTAGCCTGGCGATGGCTTCTGGTCTGCTGGTCCTGGACTTTACATTCACATCCGAGATGTGTAAGCCACGAGGCAGCCTTCTTGGACTGGCCCAGGTGTCATCGGGTCTGAAACAGGCGACCCCTGCCGTGATTAAAGTTGCCCTGGGCCCGGGAGCCCCAGAGATTTGTCTCCCACTGCACCAACCGAGAGGGGACGTGTCTGAAGCTATT
>PVJI01003243.1:0-127775 GCA_004026765.1 Micronycteris hirsuta
CCCCCCCCACCTCTCCCCAGGCCTCTTGGGGTTTCTAGAAACATTTGGGAGGAAACGAAAGGCCGCGGTTCCCACAGAGCTGCTGGGAGCAGGCCAGCAAAACCGATCTTGGTGTTAGGGGATCCTGTTTTCATGCCTGGCCACTGGGGCTGGAAAAGGAGTTACTTATGAGGTCTCAGGTCTCACCCACCCCCCTCCTGGGTGTGACCTCCCGAGGACCTCAGGCTGCCTTGCTCACCTGCTCACTGGCCGGCACAGGGATGGGGGGTGCTCCTTCCAATGTGTGTGAATTGTTGAGCTAATCAAGGACAAATGCACTGTCCAAATACAAACCGTGAGTGGTCCAACCCCTCTTCATAACCCAGACAAACATGTGGCCCCTGGGGCCTGCACCCACCCACTGTCCAGTTGCACCTTCCTTTCCTCTCCCTACTCCCACCCAGACCATGATGCCCTTTGCCGCTGCCCATCTTTGTTCCTCCTGAACAGGCCCACTCTCCACTCGCCATGCCTCCAGGCCTTCGCACATGCTGTTCTGACTGCCTGGAACACGGTTCCTGCACCTCTCCGTCCACTGTCAGGTTCCCCTGGACGCCCGCCCTGCCCATCCTAAGTGGGGGGTGTCCCCTCTCTGCCCCCTAGTTTGCACCACCCAAGATTCTGTGTATAATGACTCCCTCGTTGCCCCAGCTTCACTGCCTCCTGCGGGGGCCTGGTATTCAGTGGGTACCTCATTCTTTCATTCATTCAGTCTTGTATCTATCTGTTCATTAAGAGAATGAATTCAACACACAAGTCAAATGAATGAATCACATGTTTGTGGAAAGAATCATGCACTTACTATACTGCCTACTATAAGTAGAGTTCAAAGAATTAGACACATTACCAGCCTTCAAGAGGCTCATCATATTGCCACTCAATAAGATTAGCGAATGGGAAAAAATGACTCATAACTTGCGGTACATATCATGCGTTAAATCAATGGTAAACATCGCACATACTGTGGGGCGAGACGGGGTAAGGGAAAGGCCATTAGAGGCTGGAAAGACCATGGGAGGCTTCCTAGAAGCGGCGGCTTTGAGTCAGGTGTTGAGTGACTGCATGACCCAATTTATCCCTATTGACCAAAGACAACAGAGCTATTTCTTGTTATTTGCAGTGGTTATGTTCTA
Organism: Micronycteris hirsuta; assembly: GCA_004026765.1. Lineage (NCBI taxonomy): Eukaryota > Metazoa > Chordata > Mammalia > Chiroptera > Phyllostomidae > Micronycteris > Micronycteris hirsuta. The sequence goes on from PVJI01003243.1 coordinate 1,173, forward strand.
GAAGGTCACCACAGACATCGAATTAGCAAATACTGAACTATTGCTCCTAGGAGAAATAGAGTTAGGTTCCTGGGAGCCTCTGGACACAACATTGTTGCCAACCAACCAATACAAGATACATAAAGAGACGTTACTGAATATATACTGTTGACCCACTGACGTTGAACTCATGGCCACAGCGTTGTCCCTTGCGCCTCCACGAAGCTTCCCTAACGCAGGTATTTTCTGCAAGAGGTGCCTCCCAGCGCCCGGTGCTGCAGCGCTATGTGTGGAGACCAACTCCAACTGCGAACTTGCCATGGAAAGGCACAAAAACGCCACCAACGTGGCTTGAACGAACCTCAAAGAGGACACTTGTGTACAGTGTGAGAGCTGACACAAGAAGTCAGACTGCCGCTTTGTCCCGGCTCAGCTGGAACACGTGCGCGCGATGACTCAAACTGTTTACCACTCTGTGCACATCTGCGACGGACCGTGAAAGCACCCCCAATCATTTTTAGGGGGGGCTACAACTAATTTCGGCGAGTAGATGAACAGCAATTACGGATACGTGAATAATGAGCACTGATGGTCACTGACAGCCCCTCTGTCTCACTCTCAGAAGGTGGAGGGTCACTGAGGTCCCCGGCCTGAGCCTTTGCAACAGGACCTGGCAGAGCACCCAGCTGCTATTAGGGGAGTGGCTCCTCCCCCCACCCCCACCAAGTGCCCCAGACGACGCAGGGTCCCTACAGCCTGTCTTCCGGCCACAGCAAGAACCTGGGAGTCACCCCAGCCCCTCGCCACGCTGGCCTCGGAGAGCACCCACCCCCTTGCTCTGAGAAGGAGGGAGCCTTGACAACCTGCATGCAGCTGCCTCTCCCAGGCACTTCCCTGGGAGTCCCGGCTCCTCCAGGCAGCTGGGCTCCGGTGGGCTCAGCACAGCCCAGGTCGGAAGCCCGGATGACAGGCACTGACTGGAGCTGGGCCAGCACCCGCGTCTGCATTCCCACACGTCCGGAGACATTGCTCTGAACGCTCCACGTGTCTCCCCACATGGTGTGGCGCGTCAGCATCAAGTGTCACCACTTGTTGAAAAGCATTAAAGCCATTCTTCGCACCGGGCTCCGGGGACGCTCTCGAAGTTGGTGTTTTCTCAGAGCCCCATCCCCGCCCTGGGGCTGACCCAGATTTGGGCCTGGCTACTGAACACCAGCTTTTCCCAGCTGTTCTGCTACCAGAAGACCAACCTCACCTCCCCCCACAAAAGACAAACAAACACTCTCCAGTGGCCAGGGGACAGCTCAGCAAGCGACGACCTGAAAAATAATCTAGAGCAAGCGGAGAGTCAGCCACAATATATCACTTGGCATTTATTAAAGGCCTAATAAAAATAGAGATTGTTTCTTTTTATGAATGTTGAATTTTATTTTTAAATTAATTTTATTTTTTCCATCACCATGTACCCCTATACCCTCTTCTACCTCCACTCACCACACCTCACCCCAGCAATCGCCACACTATTGTCTGTGTCCAGGAGTTCTTTTCCCTTTTTTTTTCTTTTTGCTCAATCTCTGCCCCCTCGCCTCCTCCCCGCCACACCAGAGGAGACTGTTTCCTGAGTGCTTGCTGTGTGCCAGGCAGGCACTAGGCTACCAGCTTGTGCTTTAGAGATTTGTCTTATCGAATATTGCTGAGTTCGAGGTATGGGCTATTCTCTTCCTCATTTTCCCGATGAGGCCGGCCCGTGTGAGGACTCAGAGAACACGCTGCAGGTCACACAGCTTGTCCCCCTGGGAGGCAGAATGGAAAGCCAGGCCTGGGTCTAAGAGTCCAGCTCTTAACTACATGCAGAGCGTGCCACTCCGGGCTCGGTCTGCAGCGGCCAAACCCATTGGCTGGTGGACATGTTGCTCATTGGGGACAGGAACCTAGCAGACCTGGATGGCCCAGATACCAAAGAGAGAATGGAGCAGCCAGAGAAATGGTCTCAGGTGGCCCAGGAGAAGGAGCTTGAAGGATCTGCTCACTTCACCTCAAATGCAGAATGTCAGCTCCGAAGCCGTAACATTTACTTGGCATGTGAATATGCATCTAGAATAACTGGATCTTTGAGTTGGATGAGAGGGAACAGTGCTGTGGGCTGAATGTCTGTGTCACCCCTAAATTCATATGTTGACACCTAACCCCTCATGTGATGGTGTCAGGAGGCAGGGCCTTTGGGAGGTGATGAAGCAAAGAAGGTGGGGTCCTCACAAACAGGATCAGTGCCCTTATTAAAGGGACCCCAGAGAGCTGCCTGGTGAGGACACAGTGAGGAGAAGCTGCCAGTGAACCTGGCTTGGGTCCTCACCAGATACCGCATCTGCTGAAGCCTGGAACTTTGGACTTGCAGCCTTTGGAATAATGAGAGATACATTGCTGCTGTTTATTAGCCACCCAGTCCATGGTACTTTGTTACAGCTGCCCGACGTGACGGAGACAGGCAGGCTCTGCATCATTCATTGGCACACATGATGAGGTGGGGCTGCCGGGAGGAGATGAGACCTTGGGGACCAGTCATAGAAGCTAAGCCTCAGCTTCTTGGAAAATGGCACTGGCCACGCCTACCTCCTGGGATTGTGGTGAGGACTGAATGACTTAGTGCCTGTGAGGAGGTTAAACAAATGACCGTCACAGCAAAGGCCCAGGAAGTGCTGGCTGTCACTGTCATTGTCACCACATCATTAGGGCCTTAGATTCTGCAAGTCCAGATTACACACGACCATTCCCAATGGGGCCCCAGCCAGGCTGGTGCCAGCCTTGTGCTTAGCATTCAATGCACCTGCACCTTATTTTACTAAACCCTCACCCCAGCCTGGTGTGCAGCAGAGGGAAGGCTGGGACCTCTGGGCCAGACCTGGATTCCGTGCCCCCCTCTTCCACTCAGCAGCTGTACACCCCTGGGACCGTCCCTTAAAATGACCTGTGTCTAACTTGGAGAGAATCGCGAACCTACTGGGCTCAGTCACAGAAGGGGCTCAGTAAGTGGCTAGTATTTTAACAAGCCCGCAGAGGCTCGGGGAGGTTGGAATTTCATTCCTAGGGAATGCAGGAGGAAAGAATCACAGCCAGGCCTCCCAGTGCCCAGGCGCTTCATAGGGCGGCCTTCTGCTGCTGTGAGCACGTCTGGAACAAACACAGTTGGAGAGTTAATTCTACGTGTTGACTTGACTAGGCCATGCACCCAGGTCCTTAGTCAAACATTATTCTGGATGTTTCTAAGAAGGTGTTTTTTTAATTTTTGGATGAGATTAACATTTCAATCAGTGAATTCTGAATAAAGCAGATTGCCCTCCAAAATGTGGGTGGGTCTCACCCAATCAGTTGATGGGTCCAAATAAAAGAAAAACTGAGCTCCCTCGAGCACAAAGGGATTCTGCCAGCAGCAGCCTCTGCACTTGAAGTGCACCTCCAGCCTGATGCCCTACTCTTCAGATTTTGGACTTGCCAGCCCCCGTAACAGAGTGAGCCAATTTCTCAAAATAAGCTTCTCGAAATACATACTGTGTTGGTTCTGGGTCTCGGCAGCACCCTGACTCGTACACACAGGTGTGAACGGTGGCACGTGCAGTGCGGGAAGGGGGAGGAGGAGGGCACGACCTGGGAGTCGGACCGCCTGTCTGCAGCAATCTGCCATTGCTCCAACCGTATCAGTGCCGCATTCTCACCGCCCAGGGACTCGGGCACCCTTTTCATGCTCAGACCCAGCGCTGCTGAGCATTCACCTCCCGGCAGCCTGGGGGAGGCAGAAGGAGGAAGGGCCTGGCCGTGACATTCTCCAGCCCTCAGGAAAAAGAACATTCTGACTTAATGAGTTCGAGTCTGAATATAATCAGATTTTCTCTCTAGCAACAGCCCCACAACACAGCCCCCTGAGCAGCTGCAAGCACCAAGCAGCCATCTCCCGGGGAACGCCGACTCACACGCAGGCCACCGAGAAGCTGCCGCGGACACGAGACGCCGGAGCCCTGCATGAGACAGCCACATTTAGGCCTCGGCTCTACACCAGAACAAAGTGGGAATAAGCAAGAAGTGCTATAGTCCTTTCATCCGGTAGTTTTTAGGGGTTTGTGTAAAAATATGCTTCCCCTCCGATGGATAGATCTACTGGAAGGTGGTCAGATAGCCTGAGCCTGGTCAGAAGTGACCGACGTTAGAGCTTTGCGTTCACATTTTGCCTTTCAGCTCATCAAAGGGCTCGATGTGCGTGGGCCCAGTGGATAATCATGAGGGCTCCTGACTGCAGCCAACAGGCTCTGCCACCCTGAGCCCCAGTGGGCTCCCCTCCTGCATCCCGGAGCCTGGCTGCTTGCCCACCAAAGATTCACGCTCCCCTCTAAGGGTCAGACATTCCTAAGAGGTGGCGGCATGACCGGCCCCTGCATCTAGGTGGACTCACGTGACAGAGTTCTGCCCAATGGAATGGGGTGGGGAGCTGTTCATCATTTCTGACCACGCCCCTCCTGATGCCACGTGCTCCTGCTCTTTTTTCTCACATTTGTGATGGATCAACATGAGTCTCACTTCTTCTGCCCTCCCCGGGCTCCTGGCTGCATCTCAGGAATTTAACAACCTTGACTAGCTTAGCTTCCCACTAGCGGAGGTGCAGGGTGAGAAGATAAACGTGAATGTGGATTTGACTTGTGGTTCTATAAACACTGCCTCTGCCCTCCCCTGCCGGTCTCCACTCTGTCCACACACCTCAGGGCAATAACAATGGTAATAACACCGACGAGCTTCCGAGTCCTCTCACTGTCTGGTGAGCTGGTCCTGCAATAAAACTGTTTGTGATCCTCAGGAACCCCCGCAGGGCCTCCCAGCAGACCCGCCGCCCACCCAGTCAAGCCTGCGCTCAGCATCTCACACTGGCTAGGCCACTGCGCTCCGCCGTCCCAGTCTGAGCCTTCACCCCCTCCAGTAGTTAAAAAGGGTGCAGACCCTTGACCCGTGTGGTCTGGGAGTTGTTTCACTTCCTGTCCTCCAGGCCTGTTAGCGGCAGAGAGAGGTAAGGGAGAGCCTTACCTTTTCACCTCCTCGGTTGCGGGATTTGGGCTCCGGCTTACCCATCGCTTTCACGCCACCCTTTATTGCAGTCCTTGTATTTCCCGACTATTAGCACCCTTCTTTCCCGCACTCGCTGTCCAGTCCCTGTCCCTGTTGCTTTTATTTGCTCCAACCTCCATCCTCCTGCAAACGGCCCTTGGATCGCTGCGCACCCACCCTCCCTCCTCCCGTCTTTCCTTCCATTGCTCTACTTGGAAAAACACCTGCTTTCTTTCATCATCCCCCATCACAGGCCACATGGCATGAGCCATGCTTATAAAATCCCAGGGCTATACGGCATCCAGGACCATGAAATCAGCAGGTATTTTAATTGCCACCCATGTCTAAGCGTGGCAGTCAGGGAACCATGATTAGCTGTCACCGTGTCATCACTGGGCAGCAGCAAACGTACCCCTGGGGAGCTGCCCGCCTCTCTGCCCAGGTGTCACATCCTATCAGGTTCCTGGGCACGTGGCCCTGGCCGCTGATTGGGAGGGAACCATGTCCTGAGTCCCGGGGAGCTGGTCACATGCAGAGTGCTGCCTCAGAAGGGTTTCTGCAAACCATGTGCAGCTCCTGGCAGGAGAGACCCCAACTGCCTTCTTCCTCTAGGGGTGTCTTCAGTATTTTTGCAAGACAGCTGCTTGTTCATGCAACAAACATCCACTGACCTGTCCCAGGGGCTGCACAGCGGTCTAGGCCCTGGGGCGGCAGCAAAGATGAGTGTTTTACAGCTGACGCAGACAAAAGTTGCAGACACACGGCACTTGCAGCCTGGGACAGAGAGGCCAACAAGCAATTGGATATAAACTGTCTAGTTGGTTAGCTGGGACAAGGGCTAAAGGGAAAAAGGAAAAAGAGAAAAAAGAAGAGGAATGGAGACAGTGGGTGAGGGAGAGACGGGTGGAAAGTGGTGATTATTACTCCCCCCGTTTAAATTTACATCAGTAGTTCTCAACCTGGGCCGACTGGCCCCCAGGGGACCACTGGCGATTCCTAGACTGTTCTGATATCACGATCGAGGGGAGGGAGCCACTGGCATCTAGTGGGCAGAGACCAGGGATGCTGCTGAGCATCCTCCTGCACACAGGACACCCCCACGACACAGCATCATCTGGCTCAACACGTCCACAGCGCTGAGGGCCGGAACCCCTGATTTAAACACAGTGGCTAGGGAAGGCCTTACTGAAGAGGTGACATTTGAGTAAAGAGGAGATGAGGGATGACAGATTTATGTGGCCACACACACACACACAATCATACACGAGTGCACACACTAGGTGTCTCTTCAGTGAGACTCAGCTCTGTAGCTCTGTGTCTCGCTCAGAGCCACATCAGGGAACATTCAGGACACAGGGAAACAGCTGCAGGAATAAGGAGGCACTGTCGCGTGAGGCAGCAGGACAGAGCGGGCAGAGTGATGTCGTCCTACAGTTCCCATGGCTAGTGCCAGGTCCGTGGGCCAGTGGGACAGGTGGAAACCCGGCCCCATTCAGCTCTCCAGGAGTTCCCGAGCCTCCCCCTCGGAGCCCCTCTAAGAGACCTGTGACAGAGCGAGCAACGTATGGCCCTGTTCGGACCTCGGTGTGAACAATGAGGGGGCAAAAAGCCAGACTGAAAACTGCCGGTGGGACGATTGGGGCCACACAAACACTAGTGGTATTTGATGGTATTAAAGGGTTTGGGTTCTGGTTTTCAGGTGTGATGACGCATTGGTGGTTAGGTTTAGGGACATGTTCCCTTTTAGAGTTCTAGACTAAACAGCTGTGGCTAAAATGGTATGATGTCCAGGATTTGCTTCAAAATAATCAGGTCAGGCGGGGAGCAGGCGGGGGCGCTGGTGACGTAAGGGCGGCCACAGCTCCATCACTGCTGCGGCCACGAAGGGCACGGGGTCATCACTGTCCTATTCGCTCCACTTTGGGGAGTGTCTGAAATATTCCACATTTGTTTGTAATTAATAGAGATTAAAATATACAGTAGCTCTAAGAAAAAGCTCTGGGGGACCATTTTTGTTCCCCTCTCCTGGCAGGCAGAAATGGCTGAGGGAATCTGTCCTGAATGGGTATTTACGGGGGCCACGAATATGGGGACACAGGAAGGGAGGGGCCTGCCACAGTGCTGAGGCCCCTGCTGCAGGGACCCTTGTTATCTTCCCCGCTGAGCAAGGCCTGGGCCTCTGGTAGGCTGTCTCAAGGTTCTCTCAGAAGAAAATGAAGTTTGTGCCAAGAAGCCTTCGCCAGGTGCCCAGAAACTGTGCCCCAATTCCAGGCCACCAGACTGTCTTACAGACAGGGACGTAGGCCAGGCCAAGGAAGAAGAACCAAGCTTAGATGTCAGATTTCTGATGAATCTATATTCTGGCTTTGCGAGCATGTCGGGAGCTGAGGAGGGGCAAGTTCACACCCCACCCCGGACCCCTCTGAATCATGTCAAGGATGCAGATCAGCGGAACAGCTGTTCCGAGTTGCACGGCTGGTGTTAGAGAACCAAAGCACATCTCTTGATGATCCAAAGCCCATCTGATGGACATCTTTGTCATCTCACTCCGTTCTGATTTTAAACAGAAAGTGGCAGGCACTGGGGTTTGGCTGGTCGGGGCAGTGTGAGAGAAGGAGGGTAATCAACAGAGGTGACACAGGAAGAAAAACAACGAAATGGGGAGATGAGGACAAATCACAGAGAATCAGGCTGGGGGGGAAGTCTGGCAGGTCTCCCCCAAATCTAGATGGATCAATCAACAAGTGAGGACTCATGTATTCACTCAACAAACCGGGAGCACTACCTCTGGGCCCAGCACTGTGTCAGACACAGGAAACAATGGGGTGAAAGTGCCTCGCCCTGCCGTCCAGGAGCTCATGGGCCCATGCTACAGTCTCTGGTGGTGCAAACTCCTAAGCCCTCAACTGGGAGGAACTGAAGAAGGCACCCTAAGGAGGCAATGCCTGGTGGCGCTAAGCTTTGAAGGACACTTAGGTGCTTTCCCGGCAGCGCTCTGGCTCGGTCTGAAGCGGCGGCTCCCACAGGAGACCACGGGAGGCAGCAGACCCTCAGCCTTGCGGAGGCGAAGTGGTCTCCCTGTTCGGAGAGGCCCCGTCAGGCCCAGGAACTATTGGCGGGAGGAAGTTCAAGCTCATAAACGTGTAGTCTATCAGCACATGGGGCCAGAATCAAGTCCACCACAGGAAGCGCTGCTGAAATCTCTTGTAATCTGCTACGACAGCATTTCTTGACCTAAAATCAACACAATCCCATTCGATTCCATTTTTAGTTGAAATCTTTCTATCCACATATGGAAATTTGGAAGCAAACTTTAGGAAACCTCTGATAATCTTTTGTGACAACATGCTGTTTCCTTGCAGAGATGGGTTACTCTAACACTAGCAGGTGAGAGAGAGAGAGACAGAGAGATGTGTTTCACTATTCCCAATTTCCCAAGAACTGTTCCACCTTCATCTGCTGTGGGCCATGCCTTCTGGACTTGGTAGTGTGCCTCTGGCCATAGTTAGCCATTTTCCTCAGAGCATCAGCTGCATGAGAAGGTGAGAACATGTAAACTGGGCTTTGAAGGAGGAATAGGAGTTCACCAGGGAAGCTGCTAGGGAAGAGAATGTCCAGGGCACAGCCTGTGCAGAAAGCATGAGCAGTTTGGTTTGGCAGGAGCGGAGGACAGGCAGAAGGCAAATGCCAGATCTTAAATGGCTTTCTTCCACTAAGACTTGGACTTCTAGAGAACCATGGACAACAGCCAAAGCAGACTTAGTTTTTAAGAACGTAACTCTGGAAGCATAAGGAGAAAAGGCTGGAGTGGCAGGCAGGTGCAGGTCAAGAAGCCGGTTAGGAAGCGAATCAGTCCAGACTGCATGACGGGGCCTGGACAAGAGCAAGATCTGGGGGTAGGGTGAGAAGGGTCACATCTGAGGAAAGATCCAATGATTTGTTCAGAGGTGACCATGAGGCAGTGGGGAGGGGGTGGGGCAGGCTTCAAGGGGCCGCTGAGTCCAGTGGGCGGGGGCAGACAGGCACTCTGGTGGCCCCAGGGATCTGGGGCATGCAGGGTCCTGCAGCAGCAGCGTCAGGAGACCTGAGTTCCAAGGCATTGCCTGCCTTGGCCCTGGAATTTTTTACATTCCTCCCGATCAGGGGCAGTCAGCCAACAAATGCTAGAACAGGTCCTGAAGGGCAGAACAGTGGCAGTTTCTCCAACCTCACTGCTTCTTCGTTGCTTAAAGCCCTCACTTCAGCAGGACTAGCCTGCACACTGATGGCAGGTACAGGACTGCAGGAGGGGAGGGTCTTGGGGCTTCAGCTCCAGGGCCGTTTTGCACAATGCCACAGCTTTCAGACTTTGATTCTGAATAGGGTGAAAAATTAAACTCTGAACCATCCATCCTTGACTGCTGCCTGAAATTATACCCATTAGAATCACTTCTTTAGGTCACTGAATTCTCTCCAGGAAATGAAAATGAAAGTATGAAATCCATGGTGTGTGTGTGCGTGTGTGTAAGAGAGAGAGAGCGAGAAAGAGAGAACATGAATGAGAACCTGGGCGCAGGCCCCCCTCTGATTGCTGGGGCTTCTGGGGAAACAGTGTAACTTCTTTTGTGCGATTGACACAGCGCTTGGAAAACACTGAGTGAACTGTAGCACATGCCTTCCTTCTCTGGAGACACAGGACAGGACCCACGAAGTCCAATAGAGGAAAAGTTTAATTATGATTGGAGGATTCAAGAAGGTCTTTTAGAACATTGGATATTTCATCTGGGTATTAAAAAGGACGAGCTCTTGGGTGGGAGGGTGGAATGTCAGGGAGAGTGGACAGGGGACTGGATTCCTGGAAAAAAGGCAGAAAGAACCTCTGGGGACATGTGGCAAAGGTATAGGCTCCATGGTGCGGCCACACCCTCCACCTACGCCCATGATAGGCATCACTGATCAACCACCGCATTCTTTCCCACAGATCCCATATCTGCCCTTAATATCCTTCTGCTCTGAGCACTCCAGGCAGCCACTAACTATTGCTCCACGTGAGACCACATGACAAAGTCTACACGAGATCTCTGATCTGTGGGAGGAGGAAGAGGAGAGGAGAGGAGGCAGGCTTGGGTACCATATGCAAGACTGAAAAGCTTCTTGCTCTGGCTATTTGATATTAAGAAACTATCGTTAATTGTCTTTGGTGCAACCACAGTATTGTGGCCATGCTTTGTAAAGAGTCCTTGTCTTTTAAAGAAATGTATTAAAATATTTATGAATGAATTGGCACAATGGCTGAGATCTACTTTAAAATAGTTAAGTCCCAGACAATGAGGTGGGAGAATGGAAGGGGGAGATGTCATATCCACACCACAGACCCTCTGTCAGGTAGGCAGTGTCCCCTAGCCCAGCCCTGTGGTCAGGCTCCATCGAAGCTGAGCCCACTGGGCAAACCAGAAGGCCAGGTGCGCCGGGCCTGCCTGGGCCTGTCCGCCCTCCTCTGCCCGGGTGTGAGGCCCGGGCATCCCCAGGGTGCTGGATGCAGTCACAGGCAGCAGCTGGATTGACATTTGTCACTGACTCGGAGGAGAGAGGAGAAGCTGTGAGGGCCCTTTCCTGGAGCACATGGGTTCTCAAACATGGCTCAGATAGGTGGGAGGCCGGTGTGCATGCAGATTGCTGGGCCCCACGCCCAGAGTGTCTGATGCAGAAGTCTGAGGTAGGGCCCAAGAACCTGTATGTCCAACAAGCTCCCAGGTGACGCTGAGACTGCTGGCCCAAGAACCACAGCTTGAGAACCACTAGTTCAGTAGCTCAACATCATGAGGTTTCCAGGAAGCTCAGACAACAGTGGAGCACTCAGAGAAATCCTGGGATTCTGGGTCTCCCACGGGAGCCTGCAGCCCACGCCCCACATCCTAAGTCACTGGCCTCTCTACATACGCCCGTGCTTCTGGAGGATGCAGGTGCTCCTCACTGGCTCTCTGCATTTTCCCTTCCCAATCAACCCACAGACAACTACTGACCATCAAGATACTCGGTGCATACTTGGTATCACCTACAGTTTACAGAAGTGTTTCCTGTCCATTAGCTCAAGGGGTCTTTCAATGACGCTGTGACTCAGGGCAGGTTCGATGCCAGTTTGCAGCAGACAAAAGAAACTCAGAAAGGCAGTGACTTGTCTAACAGTGGGGCCTGGAAGAAGACCCAGGCCTCTGCCTCTAAACCCTGAGCAAGTTCAACACCACAGCAGTGTCCCCCAGAGAAACCCAGTCTTTAAAGGCAGGGGCCTTACTCACCCAAGGCCCCCAGGCTTAGAGAGCTTGCACGTGCAGTTGTGATCCAGAGTGGCAATAGCTACAACCCTGCTGGTCCAGGAAGGAAGGCACCCAATGAAGTTTTGGAAGCAGAGGAGGCTTCTTGAAAGAGGAGTTAGCCAGAGTGAGATGGTCAGGCTGGAGAGGGAACAGTATTCTAGGTGGAGGGAACAGTCAATGCAAAGGCCTAGAGGCAAGAGAGAGCAGGAATGCTTGAACAGCTGAAAGGAGAGCAGCTGGAGCATACGGTTCTGCTGGGTGACAGAGGCTGGGGACCCTGGTAGATTCCGTGTGTCAGGGTCTCAAGGCACATGGAGAAGCCTGTGATTGTCTCCCATGTCACCGGCGGGGGTAGAAGTTGGTGCAGCTTTGGAGAACTGTTCAGATGCATTTACAGAAAGTGAAATGTTTGTATGCCAACCACCTCTGAGTATCACCCAGAAGAAAATGTGCTTAAATCCACCTATTTGCTTGTCCCATGGGTGAAACTACACAGGGGTGAGAGAGCCATGCCACCGCGCAGGCCCAGCCCCTGTGCGGGGTCACCATCATCACTGAGTAAAGGGTTACAGGCACAGAAGCCATGAAACCCAACAGCTGAGACGTGAAAACTCTAAGGCAAAGCTCCCGCTCTCTGGGGAATGCTTTTTAGGGATTACAGCTTCAAAATAATGTAGCCCTTCAAAAGGAAAAGCCGGGTAATCCTCTCATTAAAGAGAAGCTGTCTCAAATCCAAGACTGTTCTCAACTCCTGTAGTTGAAAATCTCCACGGAGCAGGGTCTGCTGGATGGCCAAGGGCTCCTGGCAAACAGGCTGGCACTGCCCCAAAGGGTGTCCTCAAGACGTTCCAGGTCCTCGGGGACCACCACCACCCCCACCTCTCAGCATCCTGGCACATGACAATATTCTGTTGGCAAAGAACAAGCTTTAACACAGAGAGCTTCCCCTTGACATTGGTAGAGCCGTCTAAGTTTGCAGAGTGTCTCACGTATGACAGACTTGAGTGCTTAGCCCTGACAGTAACTGCGGGTCAGCCCAGTTTATTGGTGTGTTCTGGTTGATCACGCCTGGTCACATTCTGTAGCCCCACCAAAGATACTTAGACCCTAACCCTAGAATCTGTGACTGTTACTTTCTGTGTGGCAAAGGGACTTTGCAGGTGTGATTAAGTGTGGGTCCTGAGATGGGGCCATTCCCCTGAACTCTCTGGGTGGGCCGGATGTAACCACAGGGGCCTCATAAAGGGGTCAGAGGGAGGTCTGGCCCAGAAGACAGAGGAGAAGCCACAGATGAAAGCAGAGTCAAAGGCGGAAGATGAGACGCTGCTGGTATGGAGGCCTTCAAAAGCTGGAAACGGCCCGGAAATGGATTTTCTCCTGAAGCCTCTGAAGGAATGCAGCCCCGCTGGGGCCTGGGCAGCGAGACCACCTCACACTTCCGACCTCCTGGTCGGAGAGATAACCAATGTGTGTGGTTTGAAACCAAGTGTGTGCTAATTCGTTCCAGTGGCCACAGGAAACGAACACCCCTCTCTACGAAGCTGTGCAGCACTGAGAGTCTGAACAGCCTTGCTGTTCATAGAGCTCCCCACACCCACCCGGTGGTCTGGCACACGGGCCACACCATCGACATGGCACGTGTGAAAGACACCTTCAGGGGAGGTCAGAGCACAGGCTTGGAGACAGACAGACAGACCGGGGTAAAATCCTGGCTCTGCCCCTTCTCAGCTGACCTCTCTGAGCCTCGGTGTCCTGGTCTGCCAAACAGGCCTGGCATTACCTACACTGGCTTGGCTTGATTTTGCTCTGATGCTGCGAGCTCGTGGAGGGGGGTGTTCAGCACAGGGCCAGTGAGTGTTAGCAGCCCAGGAGTAATGACACAGGGAAACGAGGACCACCAAGGAGGTGCAGCGCCCATGCTTGCAGGGGAGGTCCCGTGAAGACACGCTGGCCGAGCGCGCGGGGCCCGGAACTACTGGCTACCGGTGCTGCAGTGATCATCACAGCCAGGCACCGACCCGACCAGCTCATGTTGAATTCTTCATTTCCAAAAGAACAAGAACAATTTAAAAGAGAAACCACCTTGGAAAAGGCTTTGGCTGGCTGGAATGGAGCTGGCCTGCGAAAGTGGCCTTGGTGACTGATGACAACATTCACTAGCTGAGCAGGAGGCGTGGTGCTGTCTGCCCGGGCTTGGCTGGCTGTCCCGGAAACCACCTGTTCATCTGGAGCCAAGCAGCCTGGCACTGGCTCTGCAAACAGGTTCCTCCTCCTGCCCATGCAAGCCTGCGTCCCAGAGCTGCTGCAGTGCCTGCCCTTCCCCGAGCTGACGCACTGGGACTGCGTGCTGCCGACGCCAGGCACAAAAAGCCAAAAGCCCAGGAAAGCTCGTGTCTCCCCTGGAAACGTCATTGGCCAGAGTGACTGCCTCTCCCCCCCACAGGCTCATAGTCATAGGCAAGGCCAGCGCTAATCCCCTTTGAAAGGAGGCGTCAACCCCACCAGAATGTTGATGATGGGTTGGGGGTGGGGGAGAGACGGTCCTAGTCCCAGCAATCGTGTCTGAGGAATGCGAAGGGGACCACGCTCCTGAAAACCAACCTGGCCTCACGTCACCCAGAACCCCAGAAATACGCTCCCAAAGCCTGGGACCCAACATGTTCACTTCTCGGTGTTCGTCCTGGAAGACCAGAAACAGGGACGAGAGTGAACGTGTAAGGAGTTCATCACCGCGGGAGGTATCAAGGGCAGTGAAAACCTGGAGAAGACCTGAGTGGCCACGGTGGCTGAATAAATCTTCAGGAGCATTCTTACGCAGCCACGAAGATGGTGTTTACCCAACGTGACAGGCATGGGAAAACCCTGAGGTCAAAATACAAGAGGAGAGAAGGCAGGGCCCCAAATGATACATATACGATGGGCTGAAATCACTAAAGGTGACAACGAGCATTTATTGAGCGTTTGCTGGGTGCCTGGCATGGTGCCAGGGCTTGACAGGTGCTCACATGATGTCTTTTTGTTTCACTGCCAGCCTGAAGCTTACAGGTGAAGAAGGTCCAACTCCATCCCCATGGTACGGATGAAGGGATTGAGGAACAGGGAGAAGGAGGCGTTAGCTCAAGACCGCTTGGCCTGTAAGCAGTGACACCGGGACCAGAATGAAAGTCCAAACGACTGCATGTTACATTATTTATGGTAAAAAAACATTTAACACCCTTACAGGGGAAAAGCCTAAAAAGCAAAAGCATATTGAGATCTTAATGGTAGTCATTTCTGGGAGGGACCATTTGGGATGACTTTTATTTTCTTTATATTCTGGGTATTTTCCAAATTTTATGCAGTGGACATGGACTACTTTTAAAACCAGAACCGATGCTATTTTTAAAAGCCTCTGGAGAGTTCATAACCTCACCTAGAACAGTTTAAAATAACAACACAAACAAAGACCAGTAATGAGAGCAGATCTGTCCTCCCAGGACTCCCCCCCCACCCCACCCGGCACCACGCCCACCCCTGGGCGGCACAGGCAGAGCCTTACTGTCTTACACATCGATTTCCTTCCTAGGAGACCGTGCCCTTGACTTCAAATAGCTGCAGGTCAAAAGCCTGCGAACAGCTGTCCCCTCTACACTCTCAGGGGGGCCGAGGGGACTCTCCGGCTGCACCTGCTCCCTGGACTCCCAGGCTGGTGGCAGGGTGGGTGGGGATCACTGTGCTTGTACCCCCCGCTAAAACAGCAGCTGTCCCAGGAGCCAGGATTTGCAGGGAACTGGAGAGAAGCCATCAGGGATTAACACGAAGAGGCTTGGCCCGGGCTGGCCTGTGAGTGCACAAGACACGCGTGGGGGTGTGCGGACAGGAGGCCCCGAGTCAGCGCTCCTCCAAGGACGTGGTCAGTTCAATCCCAGGACACCCAACTGGCCACCGCACGTCATCAGACGGGGGCAACCAAGTAGCAGGAAGAAGAAGTAGGTGACAGAGAGCAGAGTGCATTTGTGCATGTGGCCTTTCAGGACAGTGAGAGAAAGTGTAAATGAACTTGAGAGACGAGTGGGAGTGAAAAAAACCCAACAATGGGCTTGAAGATAGTTTTCTTTCCCCCTCCTCCCCTTTTCCCAAGTTCTCTCTAATTTCTTTTTAAATCAAATCAAATAAAGATATTTTTGAAGCTTTCCTGGGGGTCCCCCAGGCTCCGTTGGTCACTTTTCTCGCTGGACCCCAGGCGAGGAGCAGTTTCGAACGGAGCGCCTGGCCCCGAAGGCAGGAGGGAGCCACGCAAGCCCCAGCATCAGCTCGGAAGAAAAGAGCAGGCTGGACAGTTGCCCCCCATGTGGCCCTGTCTGGTGTGTGAAATGAAGAGAGGAGTAAATCCATGGCAGTGACAAATCCCTGGGCTAGCTGTCCCTGTAAGGCTGAGAATGGGGCCCAGGGGAGGCCCCGCCCCCCTTACCTGGGGCCATCAGACAGACCTGTTGTCTGTAGAAACCAGGCCAGGTGTTTGAAATGATAAGAAAGGAGACAGCGGAAAGAAAAAAAGAGAAAAAATCCCTTCCTAGTCCCTCCTCCGTCTCTCAGTCTCTCAAATGACGCACCAGCTAACGCTTGCTGAATGCCAGCAGGGAAGGTGCCGGTCCCATGCCCGACTCGGGGTGGGCGTGGGCTGGGACGAGTTAGCAGGCGCTGTCTAAACCTTCACTGAGAACAGACTGGTGGGATGCAGAGAAGGAAAAGGAGGAAGAGGAGGAGGAGGAGCAGGGAGAGGAGACAAAACTCTGGCCCTGAGGAGCTGTCCCACCTCTCTAGGCAACCCCCTCCCCAGCCACCTCACCCCAAACAGCCAGGACAGTCAGGTCATCCTGCCTGCTGGAGGACCTAAGATGAATGGGTAGGATTCACCCATAGTTCTAGTGGTGTTTGCTGAGCACCTACTATGTGCCAGGTTCTGGACAAGGCTACAGGGGTGAGCAAGGGCATGCCCCTGCTTGCCCTGGGGAAGCAGATATTCATCAAAACACAGCCACAGAATGACAAACTGTGACTACTGCAAGGAAGACGAAGAAAGCAAGCGAGGCTCTGGGAGATTGAGCCCAGGATGCCTCAGAAGGAGGGGCAGACACGGTGCAGGCCTGGCGCACAGTTGGTGCCCGGGCCCTACACAGGCTGACCCATGCCCAGTGGCACCTGGACAGAAGGAGCACAGAGACCTTGGTGACAGAGCCACCCCTGCATTCCAGCTCCCCCGCCCTCTCCTGCCGGTTCCTAGTGCATGATCTTGGGCGAGTTACTTCCTGGTCTCTAACACCAGGCAGAATAGGAGGCTTCTTTCAAAGTGATGGGTGAGGATTAGGGTGCAAGCTCTGCGCTGTTTAGTCTCCATTTGTACACCCCCCTCCCACCCATTCATTCCCCCATCTGGGAAGCTGATCCCTCTACAGGTGACATCACTGAGCACCCTTATCCTCTGGGTCGGCCAATGGGAGCTGCTGGCAGGACAATGGGGCAGATGACTGAGCTACCCTCACCTCCCCAGCTGTGGCTCCAGCCAGGGCTATGTCCACCTACCTCAGCCCACAGCTCCTGCAGTGGACCCCTCAATCTCTCAGGTTTTGCGGGGGGGGGGGTGCCCACAGCTCCACCCCCTCTCCTTGCCTGTAGCAGTGCGCTGAGACTAGGGGGATGCTGCCCTCGCTTACCGGGGTCCTTCGCTCCCACCCCGCCTCTGCACACAGCCCCGTGAGTTTTCTACTGGGCTCCTGACCAATGAGGCCCCTCGATAAAGGTGATCTACCCTGGCCCAGACTGCAGGGTAGGGCACGTGCCCCTGGGAGACGTGTGCTCAGGCTGGTTGGCGAGTCCAACCTAACAGTTAGTAGCTAGAGGGGACGTGGGAGGCTTCAGAACAATCAGCGGGGAGGTCAGAGCTATCACTCACTCCCAACCGTTTCACCCCCTGCATGCCAGGCACTGTGCCAGATGCTGGAGGTACAGGGGTCAACAAGAGGCAGCCTCATCTCCTGGGAACGGTCCAGCAGAGGTGACAGGTGCATAAACAAGGGACTGGAGCACAATGGGGTAAAGACTGTGTGAGCCAAGAACTGAAGGTGGTGGGTGGCAGAGATGCTGGTCTGCAGGGGGTGCTGTCCGGAGAGGCTTCTCAGAAGTGACGTTGGGCTGGGCCCCTGTGGGTGGGTAGGAGTTCGCTGGCTGAAGGAGCACTCAGAGAGAGAAAAGAATGTGAGCGGCTGGGTGAATGAGCACCGCCTTGGCCCCACCCTTACCTAGGAAGGTCAACCAAGGGATCAGAAGAGGCAGCAAAGCCCACCCCTTCATTTAATGGGCCAGGCAGCGGGGCCAGCACCCCACAGTGCACAGAGCTCTGCCCTCCAGCTGGCTAACGTGGAGGGTTCCCAGGGAGCCTCTTCATACGATGAAGTCCGAAAGGAGATTGCTGCAAGGCCTATGCTCCTTTGGTGACGCGAATCATTCATGAGTTTTACTGAGCCCCATCCCCACCTCGCAGGTTAAAATGGAGACACCGAAAACTCCAGCTGGCGGCTGAGTCTGTGGGGAGGCGGCAGTGGGGGGCAGGGCTGGAATGAGCAGTGCTGCCCGCGCACCAGGCAGAGCGCTGGAAGCTCCTTCTTTCACAACTGTGTGCTTCTCATTAGTAAAAACTCCACATACTGTCACTAGAAAATTAGGAAACACACACAAGAGAAAAGAGGAAAATACCAGATGCCCACTGGCCCACCACACAGACAGAGCCACGGTCGGCAGCCTGGGGTCCACCCAGGGGCTCTTCAACCAGGCAGACGCGCCCCGTGAGTGCGGGAATAGCAGAGCAAAAGCCCTGGCTGCAACCAGATGTGACAATGATGGGACTCGGGCCCCTTCTCCTACCCGAGAGGCTGCCTGACCCCTGGGCACTGACCACCTGGGCACAGGAGCCAGGGTCTTGCTCTGGACTCCAGGGAATGGGCACTGGGGGTCCTGAGGGCAGGGCAGACCCCCACCTTGGGTGCAGAGGAGGCCACCCGGGCATGGAGGGCGGGCTGCTGCCACTAGGTGCCAGGCACTTCCTGAGAGTGTCGGTCCAGCCCTCCCAGCCAGGCCTGGCACTGGGCCCACGATGCAGGGGAGAAACGAAACGAAAGCTCAGAGAGGACAGGCAGCTGGAAAGTGGCAGGGCTGGGACTCACTTCACCCTGTGAACTCGTTGTCAATGACACTTCCCACAGGTGTCCTTGTTCTGAAGTCGAACAGGCCAATGGAAAACGGAATAAATTGCCATGACCTCTCTAGACGGTTCCCAATGGGTGCACCTCACTCTCTCCATCATCACTACCTTTTCCCTCTGCCCGGATGCCACGTCCCCCTTAGCCAGTCTCTCTACTGGGCTCCTTTTCCTGCAAAGAGGCACCAATCTTGGGGATCCCATGGCCCCCCTGGAATGCGTCTGGTCACTGTCCCGCTGTCCTGCCCCTGATGCACACATAGTCTGTCCCTGTACAACGCTGTGGGCATTTAAGGAGCCCAGGCCCTTCCCTACAATGCCTGGTCTCAGACCCCAGTCCGCCTCCCACGGGCCATGGGACCTTGGACAAGTGCCTAATCTTCTCAGTGCAGGCTCCCCCTCTGCCAACTGGGGCTGATGACAGTAGCGTTCCCATGCACAGAAAGGCACTGAGCTCAGCACCTGCTGCAGAGTACAGTTCGTGGTGATTCTAGTGTATTAGTGACTTGGGCCCACGGGCCTATCAGACTTAAGTGTTGGGTAAATATGGCTGGACCACTGGATCTTGGGTATTCCAAAGTGTGTCCTCTCTTTATGGTGTTCTCCCCAGCCCAGACAGTAGTAACAAGAGGCATTAATAGAAAACACAGTGGCAGTAATAAAAATGGTTGCCATGGGGAAACTGAGAGCCCCAAGGATTATAGATACATTGTTTCATTTCATTTCCATAACAAGCAAGAGAGGAAGGAGTTACTGTACCCATTTGACAGATAGGAAAACAGACTGAAAGAGGTTAGAGACGGGTCCAAGGCCCCAGAGCAAACACATGGCAAAACTGGGTGTTATGCAGAGACTATTGCTTGTCTTCCCCACCTCAAATATCTGTTCTCTCTTTCCTTCATCAAAAGAGAACCACCTGTTCTTAGGTGGCACCAGAGCCTCCTTCAGTTAATTGCAAGCATGTGACCAAGTGCTGGCCAGTAAGATGTAAGCAGAAGTGTCATAGGCAGTTTCTTGACTTGTCCATTAACAGAGCTGGCATTTACCCCTTGATCATTATTTATTGTGCCTTCCTCATTCCTGTTGTCTGAAACTTAATGCAATGGCTGGTGCTCTAGCAGCCATCCTGGGCCATGAGGTCATAAGCTACATAGGGATATGGCAGTACTATGAACTAGGGAGTCTGGGTCCCTCAGATTTTATGGTGCACAGTTGCCATGCCAGCTTTGGACTGCCTGTGCAGAAATGCATATCTGTTTACGAGACAGTTTGGGGGGGCTTTCTGTAACTCACAGCGCCCCCCAATCAAGACTGATTCCGAGTTACCCTCCAGGCCTGTCTCTCAAAGGCAGAGAAAGTAAAGGCAGGCCAGCTAGCTGCTCCCAGGGAAGGCTCTGGGCTTGGTGCCTGCTGGGGGCCAGAGGGAAAGGGTGGCCGTCAGACTCCTACCTGGGGCTCTCCCTGCAGGTCTCACTTTACTAGGCTTGAAAGAAGTCTGTAAAGTCTCATTTACAAGGTAAATCTATGCCCAGGGCTCAGTGGGATTCCTGTGGCTTTTATGAGGAAGAGATTTCAAAGATCAGTTTAGAAAGTACTTAACTTGCATCAGTGGTCACAGAACCAAAAAAACAAAGCAAAAAACTCCACTTTTGTGCAGGCCTGTTTCAATGGACACGCCAGTATCAGGAAAGCAACTTGGATAAGGAGATTCTCGGCTCATCGGTGACCTCTCTCTCGTTAGATTTACTGAGGTATAATTTACATATAGTAAAATTCACCTTTTTTGTATATGGTTCTGTGAGTTTTGATGGGTAAAGTCATATAACCACCGCATTCAAGCTACAGAACATTCTATCACCCCAGAAGTTCCTCTGTGCCCCACAGTAGCCAATCCTCTGCCCTCACTCCGCAGGTCACCCACAGATCCACTTTTTGTTCTGACCATTTTGCCTTTTCCAAAATGTCACGTAAATGAAATTACAATGTAGAGCCTTCGGAATCTGGCTTCCTTCACTTGGCAGGGGTTTGAGATCCCTCTGTGTTGTGGATGTTAGGAGTCCTCTCTTTCTTTCTAAAAATTGTATTTATTTATTTTTAGAGAGGGGGAGGGGGGAGACACACAGGGAGAGAAACATCGACATGTGAGAGAAACATCAACCAGTTGCCTCTTGCATGCATCCCAACTGGGGACTGGCCTGCAACCCAGGCTTGTGCCCTGACCGGGGATTGAACCGGTGACTTTTTGCTTTGTGACGCCACCATCTGTGCATCTGCTTGCCAGCTGAGGGACACTGGGACTGTGTCGAGTTTGGGGCTCTTGTGAATAAAGCCAACATATATATATATCTCCATACAGTTGCGGGTGGATGCATTTCCGTTTCTCTTGGTAAACACCTAGGAAGGGAACTGATGGGTTGAATGGTCACATGCATCTCACTCTGTAAGAAACTACCAAGCTTTTCTGAGGCTGCCACACCATTTCGCATTCCTTCCCACAGTGCACAAGCGGCCCCCTTGCCCCATGGCCTTGCCAGCGTTTGCACAGGACTGTGGTCCAGTCATAGTGCTCCAGACATTCCACAATGTCAATCATGCCCCAGCCCTACCCCGCTGACCACTACCATCGCACCCAGCTCCCCCTGCTTCCTCACCCACAGCGCTCTCTCTGCTCCCACTTTCCCCCAGCAGGCTCCTCACCCGCCCCCTTTAACCACAAGGAACAAAGAGAAGCCTGTCTCTCTTCATTACAGAGGAAATATCTGCCTGATGGCGAGCTGCTGGATTCCCCCCGAGCCCGTCCCAGTTCACCCTGCACAGCAGCAGAGAGCTCCTTTGTAGCCACACCTTCTTGCACTTTGTCAGCCACCCTTGGGGGCAAACTGGGGCGAGGGAACAGAGCTTACCCAAGGGGACACACAGCTGCCAGCCCAAGGACCCCTGAGAGGAGGGGGTCAGTTGTGCAAAGAAATGGTGACCTCAGAGACAGGAATGTGACCCCCTACCTCCCAGCGCCACCTCCCCGTAAACACACAGTCTACAGAAGGAACAGAGAAGTGACCCGCGGGGCCGAGGCAAGCTTGGGCCTCACGCTCGGCCCACCTGTAGCTGGGAGGACCTGTGACAGTGACCATGCACTATTTTCTTCAAAGGTACATCCACACCTGCCAAGGAGGGCGGGTGAGTTGGCAGAAGCAAGCATAACTTAGAGATGACTGCACAAAACACGGGTAATGACTTCAAGTGTGACAGCAATGAACTGACAAAAAAAGACCAGAAGGGACAATGAAAGTGACAGCGGCAGTTGTGTTAGGGAAGTAGCCCCAAAATGTGGTCACATGACTTTCATAACCATAAAAAAAGAACAGTAATTGCCCCAGACGATGAGCCCCATGGCCGCCCGGGGGTCACAGCGCACACTGAGCCCAGTTCTGCAGAGACACACGCTATGAGCAAGGCGAGCACTGGTCTCCCCCATGTACAGGGGGAGGACCGGCCCAGGAGGTCAGGGACTCGGCCTCGGCTCCATGGCTTCTGTCGCAGGGGACAGCTCTCTTTTCAGACAGAACACTCTGTAAGGGCAGGGCTGACTCTCCCCTCTCTTCCCCTCCCTCCTTCCCACCCTCTGTTACACACCTGAGCCCTCATCCCTGGCACCTGCCAGAGCTGCCCCACCTGCTTGCCCATCACCATTTTAACTCTTCAACCTCAGACCTAGCTCTGAGCCAACTTGAGGCCCAAACAGATGGACCCGTGGGGGATCTACGGACACTGGACAGAGGATTTTGGGCACATACTTGGCTCATTTGCTCAGAGGCCCCTGGCTTCCCTGCACCAGGTGTACAGAGTCAGATCAAGGCCTCTGGCCCCGGTGGCGGCCTCCCAGGGTGCAGGGCAGGACTGCACCGCCTCGTGTCCATGAGCCAGGCTCTGCCCGCCTCAGCATCTGGGCAAGTAGCTCCCTCTGCATGGACTGTTCCTCTCCCCTTTCCATTTATCCTTCTCATTTCAATAGCCCTTCATGGGACCCCGCTGCAGGTTCCCTTAGGAGATGCTCTCACAACAGTCTGCCATCGCAGCTGGGGCCACAAGGACCAACTCCCTGCCATGGGGCAGAGACTGGGTCTGGGTCCCCCAGGGGCCTGGGAGAGTGCTGGACACCAAGCTGACCCTCGATAAATATCTGTTGGAAGTAGCTGCTGCATGAAGTCACCCCAAGAACCATGAGGGCTCTGGTCAGTTTGACTCGGAGAGAAAACAGGCAATATTTTGGAAAACAGAAATAAAAGTAGCAGCATCTGCACCTGATACATGAAGTAACTTTCTGTGGAATAATCCAAAAGGGCCATGCATTGTTATGTCACTTTGCTGGGTTCTTCCAGCGACTGGAGAGAACTCGGCTATAATGGATGCAATTCACAGAACAGCTATTATGTCAACTATTGATTTCTGAGGGCCTCAAAGCTGGAGCTTCGTATCAAAGGGTCTTTTGAGAGAGGGACACACACTGTCACCACCGCTCTTCTGTGCAGGGGAGTGGACAGCTCTTTGGGGGAGCGGTTTCCCCCTTTCGCTCGCACACACATTACCCCACTGACCCTCCAATGCTGAGAGATTTAGACAGTCTTGGTGGGCTCATCCCAGGATGCTCAGTCTCCCACTGCATGTGGAACATCCCACTCAAGGAAGACCATCCTGATCCCCAAACCAAGAGAGTCCCCCACTGCTCACACATTGAGGAATGCTGGCTGCAAGCCAGCGCAGACCATGTCCCCAGGGTGAAGGGGAAGCGGGGGTTAAATGAGTCAAAAAGGTCACATCATTACTAATAGGGACCCACTGACTCCGCCCCCTCCGGGACCTTTTTCCCCCTTCAGCATACTCTAACCACATACTCTAACCGTTCCTGTCTCTGCACCTTGGCTCATAGGAACTTCCTCACTCACCTGGAGGCCCCCCTCCCTGCGCCAATCCCCGCCTACCCCAGCCCCCACCCAACACCAGGTCCTGCTACAGGGTGCCTCGCTGGATGACTCAACGCCAGTCACCTCTCCTGTCTCCAAAGGAATCCAAGCCTCCAGCTGGACAGCCCACCGAGGGCTTGTCTACTGGCTGCGCTGCGGTCTCCACAATGTGATTCCAAGTGTAGACATCAAACTGACCTCAAAGTACTAAATCATCGATTAATTCACATCACTCGGTTGAACCGCTGCCAAATTATGGACCCCCATACCCCCCCCCCAAATTCCCCTTCTACTGTAAATGAAGAAACATTATTCCAAAGGTCCCGATTAGGACTGGACACTTGGCATTCACGACGTCACTGGATCTGCCACACAGCCCTGGGAAGGCGTTGCTATTATTAATGCCACGTTGCAGATAGAAGAGATTGCAAACTCCATAGGGACATGCAATTGGGCTGAAGCTCCACAGCCACAAAGTGAAGGGGCTGACATTCAAGCCCACGCCGGGCTCCCAGCACCCCCTCTCTCCTTCGCAGCCAGGCATGCTCTCTGGTACCTGGTTCTGCTCTTACAGATCGACCGTGTTTACTCAATGGGGGCCTTGGGATAAACAGGCTTCATTTCAGAGGACCTGGAGGGTCACGGATTGATTTGATCTTTACTGGAATATCTGAAGGGCGTGTCTACAGCGCTCCTCCCCCCTCTGCCCCCAGGTCATCCAACCCACTCAAAAATCCAGAAGATCTAGAAAAGTCGGCCTGGCTGGTCTGAGGGAGGTTCAGGCAGGATAGATAATCTTTAATCTGGCCAGGAGGCATAGCTTAATTTTAAAAACTTGGCGCCAGCGACTTCTCCCCTAGGCAGCCAGTGGCTTTGGGCTGGCGCAGGGCTCCAACATCAAACAGTGTAGAAATCAAACTACCTGTTCCTTCAGCGGTTTGGTTTTTCTCTCCCGATGAGCCAGGGCACCCAGTGGGCAGCACAGGCTGCAGCTTTAAAACAAGGACAGCAGTGACAAGAAGTGAGTAATGCTTAGTGCAGGGAGGGGGATCCAATTAAAAGCCCACCTGCCAAGCTGAGAGGAGCTTTATGGGGATTTGAGCCGCTGATGGGGATTTGAGGCCTGGGAGGACCTTGGGGGCAAGTTCATTGGAGGAGGGCCCTTTGCATCTACAGCTGCACCCCACCTGGACTCACCCCCAGGCCATGGGTCCCCAGCCCCAGGTAACCAGAGTGTGTGGCTGGTAAAAGGACCAGTAGGTGTGACCAAAACCTTTCTGCAATGTCCTCAATTTCTCCTGGTACCCAGTCTCTGGAATTCAGAGAGTCTCTGGAACAGTCCAAATGGAAGGGGACATAGCCAAGCAGCTTCACACGACACCTGAACCTTCTTGGCCAGGGTGGACGGCAGCACCTGCTAGCCAGCTTCCTCCCCGACTGTCCCCAGACGCTTGAAGATGCAAGGGAGCGACTCCTCAGAGAAGGGGACCGAGTCAGCAGGGGCTTCTCGTCTCAGCCCATCCTGAAGCTCGACTGTGACCTGGAGTGCAGGGGCCGTGTCTGTCATGTGGCTTGTGTGTTTAGAAGATAAACCCCTGGGGATGGAGAGAACAGGGGGGAGGGCAAGAACCAAATTCTGCAGGGGAAAGAAGACAGGCCTGCGGGAACTGAGCAAACTCACGAAATCTGTACCTTACATGGCAACAGGAAGGACAGACACCAACCCCTTTACAGCCCGGGGGTCCCAAAGGGTCAGGAGGGGGCGGTGGTTGGTACCTCAGGGACTGGGCTCGGGTGGGGGCGTGCAACGAGAAGATTTCAGGAAAGAACCAGTTGGGTCCCCGTGTCCTCTCCGCACATCTCCTAGCTGGGTGACTGTCCCCCACCACCGGGCACGAGATGGGAAGTTTATTCTCTAGAGGATTAAGCAGAGGGTCACGCTGCTAAGTGCATGAAAATAGGCGGACAGGCTGATTTTATGCAAGCTGGATGCAGAGGGCCTCCCTGCCCGAGCCTTCGTCCTTCACTTAGCTCCGAGACCCCTGCTCCTCACCCCTAGCAGCTTGGCCTTGACCCTCCTCACAGGACACTCCCGGGGGGAGCCTGACCAGCCCAGGAGGAAAGACCTAAAGATACTGACGTGGGGTTCCATGACAAGTCAGCAGGGCACCCATTGAAGACTCTGCCAGTCCGGGAGCTCCCCGCCCCCGTGCTTAGAGTTAGCCCCCAGCTCTTTAATATGAGAGGACAACGAAGGACTATGAAACAGCTAAAGAAAGAAGCCTCTAACATGAAAGCTCCAGAGCAAACACACGTAAAGAGAGGGAAGCAGAAAGAATACACACACGTAACACACCCAGTGTGGGCAGGCATGGCTCTAAGCCCTTCTAGTAGCTCATGGAATCATCGCAGCTCTTGAGGGAGATCTCAGCACTATCATTCTCATTTTATAGACAAGGTGTTTGAAGAACAATGAGGATAAATAAGTTGTTCGATGTCACAAAGCAAGTGGCAGCGCTGAGATTCAGACCGGGTCCTTCGGTTCTGTGTCCTCAACCACTGCCTTCCAAAGTGCCGCCGGACCACCGCCGCCCAGCATGAGCTCCCTCCGCATGTAAAAGAAGGTGCCGCAGCCCCCAAACCAGACTGGGCTTCTCTCAGGAATGAGAAAGAACTCCTGCAAATTAAAAATGTGGTAGATAAAAATATGGGAGAGAAAATTGATGAAATCTGCCAGAAAGTAGAGCCAAATGCAAAAGGGGTGGGAAAGGGAGAAGATGAGAAAATTAGAGGATTAGTCCACGAAGACCAATAGTTGAATAAAAGGAGTTCTAGAAGATTAGAGAAAACCCAGGAGCAAAATTCATGATGGAATAATCCAAGAAAATTTCCCAGAACCTAAAACCACAGGTGGTGCTCAGCCTCATGGATGAGCAGAGACCCGCACCAAGGCGGGGCCCCTGAAGTCTCAGGGCACTGGAGACTCAAACAGGGTCCGAGAGAACAAAACAGGTCACAGCCGGGATCAGGAATGGCCTCCACTTCCCATCCGCACCCCTGGAACCAGAGACGATGGAGCAAGACTTTCAGGCCCTCTGGAGGAAAATATTTCCTGCCCGGAACTGGCTGCCCACTGAAAATCAGGGGCAAATCAAGTCGTCTTCCCGTGTGCGAGTTCTCGGAAAGCTCACCACGTGGGCTTCCCTTCCTCAGACAGATGTGCTCCTGTATTCAGGGGGCCGAGCCATCCCACAACGACCAGAGTGGGAGATCTGACCCCGGAGACGGGTGAGGGGAATCACAGCTGATGGGGACAGAGGGCCCAGGGGACAGCCAGGCCCAGGTGCTCAGGCAGTTTAGGTGCTGACGTGCTCAAGAAGGGGACACTGAATTTACTTGACACATCCGGACAACGTGAGAGGCTATCTGGGACACCAACGGAGAGTTTGGGGTGACGAATAAACACCTACGCCGCCAACAACAGACGAGTTTAACTCCACAGAAACCACAAAGTAGGGCCGGGAAGGAGGCGTGACCAGAGTTTACTACATGACTGAGCTCAGTGGCCCTGACCCGGTGGTGACAGTGTGAACCCCCATTATTAATGTTTCCAAAACCACGACATAAAAATGCTGGGATTCGGGGAGGACAGCAAAGATCTGAGGTTAAGACTTACGCCCTTACCTCCCACAGTTAAGAAATTGGAGCCCAGAACCAAAAAAGATAAAGTAACACACGCACGTGATTTAGAGACACAGAGGAAAATACCAAAGTCATCAGCTCAAAAATCTGCAAGCAACTGATGCCTCTGGGAAGAGGGGCAGAGTGAGGGAACCACCGTTTTTCCTACCAACGTTGGAGAACTATGGTTATGTACAACGTGGGAAAGGCGAGGGAAGGGGGAGCAGACACTGATGAACACGTGAGACATCAATGAATGTTCTACAACCAAGAGAAGCTGGGTGGCCCCTTTTCACTAAAAAAATATTGTCACGCTCAGACATCCCCAGCGAGTCAATCCTAAAAAAAGGCTAAAACTAAAACCTGGTCCTGCCAGACCTCAGAATCACCCTTTCCCTTGAGTGTGCACTCACATATTCAACAGGTAATCTGCATGCACACTGAGCCCGAGACAGGAGGCCAGGCCCTGGGACACTGTGGTGATGGGACAGGCCCCAGCACCCAACCTAATGAGGCTTCTGGTCGACTAGGGCAAACCAGCACTAAGCAAGCCATCCCTGACAACAAGTCCAAGTGCAGCAGTGCCCATCCTGGTCAGTCCCGGTCCATCAAGGGTAACACCTGTCTGATTCCTGGCCTCTTCTCCTAGCCCACCATTGCTCCTGTGGCTTCATGGGCCCTTGTCCCCTTCACTTCCCCCCAGATGAGCCATCACATGCCATTTCATGGCACTTCTGGGATCTCAACAGGCCATCGCTCCGGGCCTGCCAACACCCCGCCTCTGAGGCCCGAGGCCCGAGGCCCTCAGCTTTGACTTGGAAAGTATCACGTTCTGTTTTGTTTGAGATCAGAGTCGACCTCAAAGGCCGGACTGGCTCTCCAAAGGGGAGCTCACATAGTCCCTTGCTGACGTGAAAGGAGAGTAAATACCTCGCTCAGACCTGCCTCCGGCAAGTGCTGGTAGGTAAGGAGGGGCGGGGAGCCTCAGGTGCCGGCGCGTGGAATGGAATCTCAGCAGTCGTGGGGCAGGGCCAGGTTGCCGGGTGAGCCCATCTGCTGCTCTAACACCGACCTCAGAGGGCTATGGTAGAACCAATGACACAGTGGGCGTGAGGGTGCTTTGTAACCTGCCATCGCCAAGGCACGACCCAGGATGAGGACGACAGGATGGTCTCCCATGGCTGCCTCCCACCACTTCTGGCATAATCCAAGGGCACCAGGATTTTATCTTGTCAACCTCTTAAAATGGGGAACTTGTCCCCGCTCTTCTCAGACCTGCCCCTGGGAACCACTCGTCAGGAATCGTTAGGCATTTGGACTTTATTCTGTCACAGTGTGGGAAACCTGGTACGTAAGTGACTATAAAACGGAGTCACAGAACCCGCTCTGATAAGGCCCAATTCACAAGGCTGGCCGGCTTCTTGCCCAGCAGCACCCCTCAGCCTGGGCCAGCTTTCTCCCCAACTGCCCTGTCCACAGCCGGCCAGGCTTTGACCTAGTGCTCATCACGTCTCTCCGCCTCCCCCAAATCTTAGCCCCATCAGCCCCGCTCTTCACAACCCCCTCAGCTTACTCCGTCTTCCCCGAATGCATTTTGATTCCTGGTCCCACCACTTATTAACTCAGCAGCTTGCCACGTGTGATATTCTAGCTCTGCCTTAGTTTTGGGGGGGCTAGATAATACCCAACACAGGGGTTACTTGGGAGATGCGGTGCCATGTCCAGCAAGTGGTCATCTCCCCACCCCCTGCGCTCCCCAGGATCAGGACGCCGGCGCCCTGTAACCAGTTAAGACGACGCTGCTTCGCTGAGTTTTGCACGACCTGTGCCCTGTGCTGTTCGTTTCCCGACAACAGCGTCCCAGATCAGCGGCCGCCACTGCAGTCGAGACTTGGCTGAGTCAGCCCGACGACGAGGGGGCGAGGCTACCGCACAGGGGAGACTTCGGTTACGCTGCCACAGTCGCGGTGCTGTCTGCTTGGGAAAGGATTGGGCCATCTGACTGCACTTCGTGCTTGTTTTACAAGCACAAGTAGAAAGAGAAAGAAATGAAAGTATCATTATCAGTGATCACTGTTGCATTCATAAACGCAGTACCATGGAGACGACAATGGAACCAGAGCAGTGAAGGTTATGCGTTGACCTTCAACTGAGAAGGGAGGGGAAGGGCATACAATTACACGAAACGACAGGAATGTAGATGGCGTCACTCGACCACGCTTAAACGGTGAGGCACGATTAGGATTCTTCTCCCATCCTCTGGGAATTTCAGTTTCTCATAACTTGTATGTCCGACCTTTTGGCTCTTGGTGTCACGTGGCCAGGTGTCAGGAACTGCCTACAAGCCAACATTCTTGTTTGCTAAATGACGGTGATGTTTCACATCGAGTGCAAGACTGTTTGATCGAAACGCCCAGGACTGGAGTGCTCTGGGCTGATCCAGAGCCCACGGGCCTCAGCTCCGAAAGCATACAAGGGTTAGAACGGAGATGTCGATGTGGCCAGGGCAGGTGGGTCCCAGGGTCCGCACAACGGGATGTGGACCTGGAGGCCACTGTGATGCCACCGTCTTCGCGCCAGGACCCCTGAGCGTAGACTGGGTCCTGTGACACTGGTTATTCAAAGCGCTGCGTGCGTCTGAGATCACACCACCACTGCATTTGGACGGCTAGACAGAGGCCCTGTTGGCCCAGCCGGCCCCCTCTCCTGCCCCTTGTCAGGCAGGCGCCCTGGGTTCCACAGCCCTGTGGCCAGAGCCCACGTCTCTACTCCCAGCTCAGGCTCGATGCCACCACCCTGGGTGTCCATCAAATATCCCTGGACCCTAGAGGGCAATCCAGCTGTGCAAGTATCTCCAGATGTGTCTCCCAGAGGAAGACGACCAGAGCCACTTGCAATTCACGTGTCTATTAGTTTCCTGTTTCCTGTCGCTGCTGTGACACCTGACCACATACTCAGGGGCTTAAAACGACAAAAATCGACTATCGTATAGTTCTGACGTCCAAACTGGGTTTGACAGGCTAAAGTCAAAGTTACTGGTGGGACTATGCTCCTTCTGGAGACTCTAGAGGAGCATCCACTTCCTTCTCTCTCCAGCTTCTGGAAGTGGCTCATGGCCCCATCCCACACTGGCATCCCTCCGACCCGTTTCCCTCGTCACATCTCCCGCCCACCCCTGCCTCGTTCTTATAAGGATGCCTGTCCCACCTGGACACCTGGGTGATCCAGGCTCAACCCCCATGTCACAATCCCTCCCTTAAACTGCATCTGCAAAGTCCCTTTCACCAGGTTCTGGGGACTAGGATGTGCACTTTGTTGGGGGGCCGGTATTCAGCCTACCACAATTTGGCAAAAGGTTACGAAGACCTACTTCTCTCTGGGACCGACTCAGGATCGGGCCCCACAGAATCCAGAGGAGGCTGCTGTGAAATCCACCCAGGCGGGCGCAGAGAAGATTTTGGGAGGCTGCCCTAAGTGCACAGCCATGGTCATTCTCCACAGGAAGAGCCCTGCAGACCAAGGTCCAGGGACAAGAAAGGGCATGGCCTGTGGGGGAAACAGGAAGGTGTCTGGGTGCAGCTGGGTCTGGTTCACCCCAGGAAGGCCAGGAGAACAGAGGCCCAGGGCACACAGCAGGGTCTCCCAGCAGAAGACGGGCATGGAGAGAGGACGATCTCCGGGCGGCAGGGCCGAGGCAGGAATGGAGGCACTGAGGCAGGAACACAGAAGTCTCCCTGCTACTGGCCATAAGGACGTGCCCAACAGCAGGCGAGGGTGGAAAGGCGTGTGTGAGGGAGACGCCAAGGCCCAGGACTGACGGGGCACGGGTGGCGAGGGGGCGGCGAGCAGAGGATGCCATCTGAGGGTTAAGTCACTTCACGCCAAGCTGGCAGGTCATGTCCATGCCCCTCCCCACCCCCCGCCCCAGTTCTCAGCTAGAAGGCCCCAGAACTCTGCTCTTTAAGTATGTCATGCCGTAGAGGATGAAAATAGTTTAAAAGAGGGGAGGGATATAAATACCGCAAAGGCTCCTGCCCGCATGGAGAACCTCAGGAGAGGCAAGCAGCAGTGGGGCATGATGTCGTCAGACGCTAAAGGGCCATCCGAGTAGGCCCCCAGTTCTCTAGCAGCTGGAAGTCCTGGTGGTTGATACCAAAATGACCCCAGGGCTTCTGCAAATTCCCCAGATCCTGCCTGGCTTTTCCTCCTCCTCAGAGGCTTCGAACTATACTGTCCAAGAAGCAGGGGACCACAGGGCTCAAGAAGGGCAAGAAGGGAAGGGGAGTGTCAACTGCACAGGCCACCTCTGGGACGCACTTCAGGTAGTATACCCCCATCCTGGCCACAGTGCTCCTGAAGAAGCCCCCTTCTTCCACCGGGTGCCGCACATTGCCCACTCCCTGGTTTCACACTGCCTGACCCTGCGGTTACTGATTTTCCCCTGCCCCCCACCCCGACTCTTAAAGCTGGATTGAACCTCCCCTCCCCCTCCCCCTGCAGCACCCACCCACCTGGTGCACCCTCAGTCCTAACACCCTCATCACAGCCTCGCATTGGCTCAGCCTATGGGTACTGGGGACTCTGTAGTGTCCCATTCATTCCTCCATCCCAGCACCCAGCATTTTGGGAAGATGCAGTAACTGCTGTTGATGAATGGCCAGGCTCCAAGTACATGAGTCCATTTCTAAATCAGGTACAGAGCCTGCCCCAAGCACGTGCCAGCCTCTGAAAATAAGGCTGGCCCATCAAACACGCAGCAAGCGTCCCCTGCTATGGTCATCACGAGGGTCTCCTCCTTGTCATGTGTCCCGAGTCGGAGCTTAGAAAACAAGGAAGCACTGTGGATTCCCACATTCTGAAAGAACCAGTTAGTAAATATTTCCAGGTTTGTGGGTACTTCTCTGTCACAACTTCATTGCCACTGTAACACGAATGCAGCTGTGGACAACGTGCAAACAGACATGGCTGTGTCCCAATAAAACTTTATTCACAAAAACAGGCGGCAGGCTGGATTTGGCCTGCAAACCATAGTTTACCAATCCCTGCTCTGATTTAAAAAAAGAAACAAAACATTTAGAAAAGGAGACAGCCCCAGAGGAGGGAAAAAAACAGCAAAAATTCTTTAAAGCTACAGCTGTGATTTTGGATGCTGCCCCTAATTCCTTTCTGTGACGGACACAAATTTTAAAAAGAGTGCAGGGAGGGGCGGGGGAAGTAAGGAAAGGTTTCTATGGGAAGAGGGAGTTTACTGTTAATGGATCCACCACTACACAGACAATTCCTTTATTTTTCTTTTTCCCTCTGAGGCAGCGCAGACGCGACCCACTGCTTGTGGGGCAGGACTCTGCCCAGTGCCTCAGCTGTTCGGTCATAAAGTAAATGCCAACACGGTCCACGGGTCAGGGAGGGCCATGAAAACACCAGAGCCTCTCCAGCACAGGGCCACTTTCCCAGAGTGCTCGATAAGGTCAGACAGCCCTGCTCCCACGGAGTCAAGGTCAACTCGAGCCCAGGCTGCTGACAAGTGATTCTGGAGCAGAACCTCTTCCGAGGTCTGCAGCCCACTGGACCGAGGGCTCCCTCTCTACTCTGACAAACCCTCAGGTGATGGGCTTTTGTTTCACCTGAGCCCAAACATTCTCGTTCCTCAGTGCAAATGCGCATGGGCGAAGGCAGGGGCCCACCTCCCTGGGTGCCTTCACCTGTGCCTGGCTGGTTCAGAGTGGGGGTCCCATACGTCCCTGGGCTTTGCATAGAAACCATAATTGATCTGCCCAGAATAAGAGAATGCACACCATTTACTGATGTGTGGTTTTATGGCAAAGTTTCTGAACTGCCGCCTTTTCTGCGCAGGAAAAGGGAGTGAGTCTCCAGCTCTCAACAGTGAAAAGGATCCAGGAACGAAGCCAGCTGTGCTCAGCGGTACCCAGCGGCCCACACTGGCCGCCCACCCATGAGTGCCAAGAACTGGGACGCGATGGCTTTCTGCGGGCACGCTCTGTCCTCACAGTACCTTCCAGGGGACCCACTGGAGCCCGACAGTCCCACCCTCTCCTTTTGTAGGTAAGGAAACTGAAGCACAGCATGGGGAAAAGACTTCCCAGGATCCCAAGCAGGTGAGCAACACAGCCAGGACCTGGTCCCAGGACTTAAGCTGTGTCCTGGCTGTGGCTTCCCCACCGGCATGACCTGTATGACCTGTTCCACCTGGTGAGGCCCCTGGAGAAGAATCCACACCCCGGTGAGGGATGGAGCGGGGCAGGACATGGCTTTTGTGGGCAGAATCCAGAGTTAACGCAAAGCCATGACTTGCCTCCCACTGGGGGCCTGAAAGCTGTGTTCTACACGGTGATTCACCCTCTGGAGTGGAGCCAAGCACACAGCCCGGGGCAGGGCCCTATTAGGCAGCAAGTTCCTGGAGGACATGAAACCTCTGCATTTGATTTTCTTTGGTTTTTATCCAGAAACCTCCAGTGCTCTAGCTGTGTCCTCCAGGAGGTGGGTGAGGCAGAAGCAGGAACCAGCCGCCCAGGCTCCTTCTCTGCTCTGGGGGCTGGTGACTTCAGCCACAGCAATGACCCTGATCCCACTGCTGTGTGCAGCGGAGGTCTGGAGGGACAAGGATGGGACCAGGAGGAATGGCGGGGAGCTGTGGGAGGGGAAGCTGGTGTGGCATCCCCAAGCCGACCACAGCGGGCCCTGCAGGCCAGGGACTTGCTCCCACCAGCCAGTGCAGCCCGACCTCTTCCGCGCCTCAGCGTTCATGGATGATGATGCTGTCATGAGTGCACGCGTTGGCCATGGAGACCCAGCGAAGGGATGAGCGGGGACATGTGTTGGGTGGCTGGTGGTAGGTAGCAAGGAGGAGGTGGGGCAAGGCCCAGAGCCATAGAGAGGTCACTAGGGAGTGTAGGCATGCTTGAAGCGGGTCTGCGCCTCGCTCTGAGCCAGCGGTCCACATGGTGGGGGCAATCTTTAACCACACAGGCCCGGTTCTTTCTGAGCCCGCCTCCCGGCTATCCCAACCACTTTCCTTCGTCTTATATGCAATGTCAAATTCATGCAGCCAAGGCTCTGCTCAGCCCTCAAAGTCCAATTCCAACAGCCCCTCTGGAGGCCCCCGCCGCCCCCCCCCCAGCTCCCAGCCAAGAGGCTACCAGGTCCTTTACAGGATTCATAGAGCGAGTACACCAGGATGCATGGGCTCAGCCTGACCTGAGTTCAAACCCCGCCTCCTCTTACAAGTCCATGACTTTGGGCAAGTCATTTTCCCTCTCCACTTCTGCAATAAGCGCCAACCTCAAAGCCCTGTGGACAGCATTAACAGAGACACAGTTAACCCTGGGAGCCCAGGCTGCTCTCAGACAGCTTAACTGTTACCATCTCTGCTTGTCAGTCAATGCCAGGTGCCCCCCCACACAGTTCCTGTTTGCTAACCCTGGGCAGGACCGCTTCCTAACAGATTCTCAAGGAGACACTGCGGCAGGGGTGGGGAGGCCGCTCGGGGAGTACCAGCCAGTAGGGCTCAGCTGGTGGCGGTCAACACGCCCCGTGGCTCCCCAGAGCACCAGTGGGAGCAGCTGTGTGTCTGCCTAGCCCCGCCCACCTCCATCCACCTCCAGATCTTGGCGCTCCCGCACAATGAAGTCAAGGTTCACAGCATCATAGACAACAGATACCAGGGCAACAGGAGATGCCCCAGCTGAACAGCCGTCTGCGCTGCCAGAAGCAGCATTTCAAGCCCCAGTCTGGCCAGGCACCTGTGATGGCTTCACGCTCCTTAAAGGGAGGAAAAAGAACCAACTTTGCATCCCCTGGTGTCAGCAGGAGGCTATATGCTTAGCACACATTTGCTAAAGTGAGCAGAGAAGGGCTGAGAATTTGGGAGGGGGGGAGGCTTTTTACAGGAACGGGAGCATCTTCCAAATCCCGGCCTGACATAACCTTTGACCAGCAGTCAAGTGGCCCCAGAACTAGTGGAGCATCCAGCTGGATGCTTAGCCAAGTCAAAGAGGGAGAGCAGACGGCCAAAGTGGCCTTGTCATCAGCAAGGCGCCGGAGCCCTGGTTGCCCACAGCAGAGACGGGTTAACCGACGGCCGCTGTCCTCAATTCCATCCCACATGGCTCCGAGGAAGCGGGGGCCACCACGGGGAGGCTGCCCACATTCTGTGATTCCGTTTTCACCTCTCTGAGAAGGTCAACCGCTTGTGCCACCTCCGTTTCCTTACAAGGGACACTGTGAGGGTGGCACCAGCAGCCTTTGCCCAGATGGACATCCAAGGCTCTCTACCAGAGTCATTCATTTACAAACAATTTTATGAGCCACCAGAGTGAACACATCAAGAGGGACTTCATCCGTCCATGTGTCAGTGCAGCAAGGGGTGTGACAGGCCATCTGGGGGAAGCCATGCTTTCTGCCCGGCTCATCCAACCTCAAAGACAGGCCATGAGGTCTTCCTTCCAACACTCCCTGGGGATGACCTGACGATGTCACAATTGTAGCCACAGGGTTTTAGAATTCCATGGTTCAGAGCCATAGAAAAAGCTTCAGATGAGCAACTGAGCAGAGGGCAACATACCTCCCCATTAACGCAAACATATACGTAGAAAGGGAGGTAAAGATACAGGTCCGTCACAGGCCCACTTTTCCCTGAAATGCAGGGTCCCAGGACCATGAGAGGCAGGCTCTCTGGGAAGAGTCGGGACCGTCTGACCATCACAGCAGCCACCAGTGGCACATGGAGGCTGGGTCTCCTCCTCGGTCCCCACAATTACAGAATCCCGATACCCCTCTGTACCCACCCGCCCACCACCACTGTGACTACCTGTGCTCGAAGTAAGCACACCCGGTTGGAGAAACAGCCCTCCTGCCTGGACTCCTCCCGCCTCCCCCGACTACCACCCACACCACACGGAGTTGGGAGGAATGAGGCCCCGCCCATGGCGCGCAGAGCTGACGGTCCAGACCGTCCAGGGCCTGCTGACACGCACCAGCCGGTGGGGCAGATGCTCTAAGCGCGGCGTGGGGGCCTTCTAGACTTGGCCCTTTCGTTGGGACTTCCTGAGTACCACAGAGACGAGGAGAAAACGCCTGTTAAGCATCCAGTCACGAGAAAGGGAAACCAAGGGGAAAGCGGAGATGGAAAGAAGGCAGATTCCCGCCCTCTCCTCCCCCGCCTCTTCTCAGCAATGCTGGGCAGAGCAGCAAAGCCAGGGCCAGCAGGGCTAGCAGCTGCTTCCCACACACAACAGCCCGAACTGCGAACAGCCCAGAGGTCTCTCACTGATGGACAGGTGAGCTGTGGTGCGTGCATCTGCGATGGACAGGTCCTCAGCAGTAAAAGGAACCACACCCAGGGCTGGTCCAGGACTGGGAGCTGAGGCGGATGCATGTGCTGGGCACCAGGGGGTCTTCCGCAGGTAATGAAAATGTTGCCAAACTAGAGTGTTGCGCTGTTGGCATGACTCTGTAGATTTACTAAAAATTATTGAATTGTCAACTTAAAACAGGTAAATTTTTTTTTTAAGATTTTATTTATTTATTTTCAGAGAGAGGAGAAGGGAGGGAGAAAGAGCAATGTATGGTTGCCTCTCACATGACCCTCATTGGGGGCCTGGCCCGCAACCCAGGCATGTGCCCCGACTGGGAATCGAACCGGGACCCTCTGGTTCCCAGCCCGCGCTCAATCCACTGAGCTACACCAGGTGGGCAAAACAGGTGAATTTTATGATATATAAATTCTACCTCAGTAAAGTAGTTTTATAATCCCCCTCAAGAGTACTGATGATACCAGCAAGCACACGGGTCCATTGCTTCAATGTAACACAGAGCACAAACGGCCGGTTAAAGAGTGCACACTGTTGAGGTCAATGTTATAGGAAGTTCTAGAGGCGAACCAGTAGTCACAAAGGTCAGGACAGTGGCCGCCCGGTGCATGCTTGGGGGCATTACTGAGCGGGAGAGAGAAGAGGCACCCACCCAGGGTTGCAGAAATCTTTTGCATCTTAGTCTAAGTGATGGTGTATCCGTATGTAAAAATGTGTTGGGCTCATCCTCAGGGTCAATGCGTTTTACATCCACATATGTCATCATATATAAGATAATATATACTGGGGTGGCCAAAAAGTCCATTTTTTCCCATAAAATAAGACACATTTTTTTTTCATTTTCACCAATAACTTCATTGATTCAGATGTTTTGAGTATGTCAGCTATCTCCCATGTGGTAGAACGTTGATTGTTGTCAATTAATGTCTCAATTTGATCGCTATCAACTGCAATTTTCCCCTTGGCCCAACTGTGGAGCACCATCCAGTGAGAAATCTCCAGCATAAAGCTTCACAAACCACTTTTGACATGTTAGATCAGTCACAGCACCTTCTCCGTACACTGTACAAGTCTTTTTTTGCATTTCGGTTGCGTTTTTACCTTTCTTGAAGTAATCATAATATGCCAAAAATGTTGCATATTTTCTTTCATCTTCAATATTAAAATAGCTACACAAAAATTCACCAATTTTGATAAGTTTTTTTAAATGCACGCTGACATGACAGCTGTCACAATACAATCTAGAAACTGTATCAAATGAAGTTAAAGACAACTAGATACTACTAGAGCCATTATGGAAAAAACTAAACAGACTTTTTGGCCAACCCAATATAATGTAGATAAATAAATTTACTTTTTTAATGGCAAAGCTCTTGATGCTGAAATCACAACTGGCATTGCCTAAAGGTAAAGATGGTTCACCGGCAGCCGAGAGCCAGGAGCCCACTCAGTGAACTCCTACCCAACCTTCAGGACCCATTTCAAATTATCCCCACTTGGCGGAGCTTTCTCTCACAGTTCTGGGTGTAACTAACTGCTCACAATGCTGAACGTCCCTTCACAAAAATTGATCTCCTTTACAGTAGGAGCTGATCCGAGAGGAATGCAGGAAGTTGCACCAAGAATTGGTTCGAATGTGTTTATTAAACACCCACTAATTGCCACACACACACACACACCCCTGACAGCCCAAACAGGATGCCTTCTCAGCCAAAGATACTAATACCAACACCCAAATAGGATGTCAGTCCTCAGGCGACAGGACCCAGGCAGGAGACATCATCAAAAGGAATCATTTTCAACGTTTGCAGCCCTACCCTCCTCCTTTTGCACAAATCACAGAGATCAGGGGAGCAGGGAGCAAACTCAGTTTCCACTGGCCACAGCCATTGGCTCCCTCTCCTCTTCAGGTCACCTCTGCAGGAACTGTCCTTGCCCAGCCTAGGGGTGGAGCAAGTCCACGTGGGCTCCCAGGGAACATTCCACTGGGTGTAATGTTTAAACTTGACGACTCGGCCACCCCCAGCCGGCTCCCTGGCTGCTGAGGCTCCCTGCCCCCAGAGCACTAAAGTCCTGTCAACTGCTGGGGGTGGGGGCTGGGGCAACAACAGCTGTCACCTCTGTGTCCAGGCCTCCCAACCCCGGGGCCACCCCCAACCTGGGAATCTCTAGAAACCCAAGTCTATAGGAAAAACAGCTACAGAAACTTCCCCTGCCCAGGTCCATGTGCAAGGAGAGAGACCGGAAGTGGAATTTTGTCCAGTTCGGTGAAGTTCACACAGGAAAGAGAGAGAGGTCAGAAACGGCACCTCCAGGGAAAGCAGCTTTGTTTGGGAGGGTGCGTGGGCCAGGAGGTGACTGTGGGTGACTTTTTCCCTTGAAATATGTTTGTGCTAAGTTTCCACAATGAATAAACTCCTTTGAAAGATGTACACACGTCATCTGTGGCTAGAGCCTCCCGAGCTGTGGTCAGAGGCGCTGGCCACCCGAGTTTCCCTTTCACCTGGTCTCAAGACGCTGGTCCTGGCGCCCCGCGTCCCGGTGGGCGGGGCCTCTCGCCCTCCCCCCAAGTCCAGCCCTGGGCCAGGGGAGGGGCAGCTCCTTGAAGAGAGTGGCCGGCCTGGGCTGGGTGCCCTTCTAAACTCACAGAGCGAGCCCCCCGGCCCCCTTCGCCCAGCCTGCCCGCAGAGGCGCCGCCCCATTCAATCCCCCAGCCTCAGAGGTATTTAGGAAGTGTGCGAATTCACACACATGCACACGTAGTGGCACTTTCTCCTCCCCTCCGTGACCTGGGCCACCCCAAGAGCCCACATACAAACTTCTCCAAACTCGCAGCCGTGGCTGGAGGGGAGCCGTGACGTCCTGCAGGGAGAAAAATGGGACCCCAGCCCCACAAACACACATGCACGTGTGCCGCCCCACCCCCGGGGCCGGCGATTCTGGGGTTTGGGGGCGGGTGCCTCAACGCCCCCCTTTTCCCAGTAAGTGACCGAAACGGGGGTCAGGCCAGGCATAGGGCGGCGCGGGTCGGAGGTGCTCGGTGTGGGAGCGGCTACGAAGCGCCCCCAAGCCGGTGTTCCTGCCCTGGGAGGTTGGGGAGCGTTACCTTGCAGGTTCTGGACTCGGATGTCGCTGATCTGTCCGATGAGCTCCTCGCGCTGGAACCAGTCCCACTCCTGAGCAGCCATGAAGCGCGGGCGGGAGGGCCGGGGCGCCGGGCCGGGCGCGGGCGGCAGGCGCGGAGAGCCTGGCGGGCGGGCGCGCGAGCGGCACGCACCCGGCGAGGGCGCCGCGGAGCTGGAGGAGCGGCGGGCGCGGGCGGGGCGCGGGCGCGGGCGCGGGCGGGGTGGGCGTGTTCGGGCCGCCCCCGCCGCAGGCAGGCAGCTGGCTGGCGCGGGGCGGCGGGTGCGGGCGCCCTGGCTCGCGCTCACTCCCCCATCTGGGGGCGGAGGCCCCGGGGGGCAAGGGGTGGGCTGGAAAGGGAGGCTGGGCTCAGGCCGATTTTCCTACCCCCCCCCCCACCCGGTGTTTGTTAGATGGATTGTTTGGTTGGAGACAGGCGGTGATGAAGCGCGGGGTCCCAACCCCCAGATTGTGATGTGTCAGGGGGCGGTGGACCGGATGACGCAACTGCGGGGTGAGCCTGCGGGTCCTAGGACCTGGTCCAGAAGGGCCCGCTCCCTCCCACCCCTACCCCTGGCGCAGTCCCTCGGGCCCAGTCCCGGGGATGACCCCCTCCTGCACACACGCACACACTGACCCCTGGCCCCACGCAATTCGCGAGGCAGCCCCCTGTGGAGGGGAGAGGCCGAGCAGTGGGTGCCTATCTGCCGCGGAGGCACCTCTGGGAGAAGCTAGGGCCTGGGTAGGGGGCGAGCGAGTGTGGAAATGGAGGTAGGCAAGGCTTTCTTCCATCTCCAAATTCGGGGGTGGGGGTGTCAAAAAGGACCTCTTTCCTGAGTTTGGATATTGGGAACCTTTCTGCTGGGATCCAATCCAGACGTGGCCTCAGGTTCTGGGGAGGAGGGAGAGGCAGCGGACTCCTGGGGAGCTAGGGTGCCCCGTGAGGTCCTGGGCCACGGAGTCTCCGAGTGATCCCGTCTGGGGCTTTACTGAAAGTGAGTGTGGGCCTTTCCAGCAGTGTGTTTCTTTTCACTCTTGAGAGTTCCAGGATCTTATCTTGTTTGGGGCTCACAACAAACCTCAGGCAAGTTCTTTTTTGATTTTTACAAACAGGGCAAAAGTGACTCTTGAGTGTGGAATTTGCCCAAGGCTGAGGAATGAGTGGGGGGCACGAGGGTCCAGCCTCCAGCTCGGAGCTGCGACCCGTTCCAGAGCATGCGCATGCGCGCACATGCGCACACGTACGCGCACACAATGGCCTAGGTACGGGATATTCCAAGAGAAAAAAAAATGGCCAGAGTTCACCGAGCATTTAAACGTGGGCTGTGTTCTTCACCGCTGTGCTCATTCTACAAGCAACCCGGATGGATGGGCTCCTCCCTCCCTAACAAATAGCTATGGAGCCCCCACTGGTGAGCCTACCTGGGCCCTTGCTGCAGGGCTTGAGGTGAGCAGATCTACCCTCAGGTAGAGGACTGGGGGAGAGAGGGGATGGATAGCCATGACACAGGGAAACAAGATAATTACAGATGCAAGTAAGGTCCAGGGAGAAAATCAACTTGGGGTAAGTGACTGGAATGGGGTTAGAGGTCAGGGGAGGTCCTTGAGAACTGGCCTTGGAGCCTTGGAGCTGAGCAGAGGGATGAAGGGAGCCACCACCAAGACAGCCTCTTGGGCAGGGGTCAGTGGAATCAGGACCTGGGTGGCTCCCTGCGCACAGCCCTCTTCCAGGTACCAGGGGGCACAGCCACGGACAGGCCAGCCCTGCCGTGTGAGCTGGCGCGCTGGTGGGAAGTCAGAGGATGAACAGGAGCATAATGCCAAGGTGCAAAGCTCTAGATTGCTTTTTTTTCTCCTTGTTCTCCATTTGCCACATGTCCCACCATGAGCACATATTTTTACCTTCAGACAGAAAACCAGCAGGTTCTTTTTTAACCTCTTGCGGCTCTCTCCAGGAGCTGCCCCGCTGCCCTCGCCTGCAGGTCCGGAAGCCTGACGGAGGCCCCGTGGTGCCCGTGGGGTTCATGGGAGCCAGGGTGCATGCTCATCTGGTTTCTGCCCCTTCTGCTAGTCCTCCCCGGTTTTTACACTTTATTTTCCATGATTGCCACAGGGTAAAGTCGGGCCAAAAATCATTTTCTTTCCAAAGCAAAGAGCCGGAAGAATTAGCCTTCCTCTCCGTCAAGAGGCAGGCCTCAGGGAACCGAAGGCTTTGAACAATGCAGCGCAGATGTCAGCTGCAGGGACAGGCCATTTTTCACGATACAATGATGACTATTCCTTTTTAAAAAAATTTTATTGACTTTATGGGAGTATCATTGGTTAATAAAATTACATAGGTTTCAGGAGTACAATTCTATAACAGATCATCGTTATATGGTGTGTTCACCACCCAAAGCCAAGTCTCCTGCCGTCACCATTTACCTCCTCTTTGCCCTCTTCTGCCCCCCCACCCCCTTTCCCTCAGGTGGTCACCACACTGTTGTCTGTGTCTACCAGTTTGGAGAGGATTGTTTTGCTTAATCCCTTCACCTTTTTCACCCAGCCCCACCCCCGCGCCCCTCCCCTCTGACAGTTGTCTGTCTGTCTGTGAGTCTGATGACAATTCCCGTGAACGGATCACTGCCTCTGTGGGGAACATTGCTTAGGCAGTAACAACTCCCTGGAAAGGAGGAGCCATGATCACCACTGATTGAGCACCAACTGTGTACCAGACATTAGATCACCAGCCTGAAGGGCCCTAAAGAACTGCTTTTCTTTGCATCAAAGTGCAAAGAGAATTTTAGGGCCATTTTAAAATGGAATAGGAGCCTGAGCCAGCACCGAATAGGAGGCTGTGGCCTCTAAGTTCTGGCCCTCCCCAATTGGTCTCTGTGCCACCTCCTGGCCCATCAATCCTGGTTTTACACTTTTTAATCCAGTGATGATGAACTCCTGCAAGTCCTGGCCATACCCCGTCACCTCCAGGCCTCTGCTCATTCTGTTCCCTTTCAAATGCCCTTCCCCTCCATTGCCCCCTCCACTTCACCTTTACTTGGCTTACTCCTGCTCAGTGGGGTCCACCTCAAGAGAACCTTCTCCAACAGCCCTTGGCACAGCTGCTGCTCATCTTGTACAATCCCTAACATTCAGTACAATCTCATAGTAGCCATGAACCTGCTATCCCATTTCTCTGTTGCACTGTAATCATGTTTACTTGATGGCTCCCCCCATAAACTGTGAACTCCGTGAGAGCAGTGTGGGGTGTCATTAACTCCTCTATCTGCGTGCTTAGCATAGAGGTCTCAGTATTGAGTGAATGGATGAATGCATGACTCTCATTATAGCCTTGAACTCAGAAAGCAGGGATCAAATAACAAACAGTTGACCCCCATGTCCTGCGTCCAAGTAACCTTCTGAGAAGGCGATCAAAAAAACATTTGCCTATTGGCACTGGGCAAAGCACATGCACCACGCTGTGCTGTGCCTCTTCCTCAGGCAAGTGCCGCCTCCTGGGACAGAGGGGTGTGTGACTTCCAAGGGGGTTAGGTTATTTGCCCTCTTGCA
Organism: Micronycteris hirsuta; assembly: GCA_004026765.1. Taxonomy (NCBI): domain Eukaryota; kingdom Metazoa; phylum Chordata; class Mammalia; order Chiroptera; family Phyllostomidae; genus Micronycteris; species Micronycteris hirsuta. The sequence goes on from PVJI01003243.1 coordinate 44,404, forward strand.
TGAATGGACAGTACTATTTTTCTTTTGCACTTTTATTTTTGGGATGAAAAGTACTCTGCCCAAAGGCTTGGTTTCCCGGGAGTGTCCAGAAACAGATTTTCTTGAAGTTGCCCAGTTCTGCTAGAATCCTTATCTTTGTTTAAAACTTGAGTCCCGCCAAAGGAAAGGAAGAGAACACAGAGAATCCCTGGTCTGAACCTCAGTGACCATCGACTCCAACAGCCCTCCTCACGGAGGGGCTTCTGAAGCGGCTGGCCCCGTGCTCTTCCTGCCTCTGCTCGTGGGGACCGAAGGCTGCAGGTGGATAAACTGGACAGAAGGTTTGCATCTTACATCCCAGACCACCTTTGAGAATAAGAACAACAAAGGTAAACCCCGTGCACACTCCCAGCCCCTTCCAGGAGAGGGGTGTGGCAGGGGCTCCCCTTGGCGGGGGGCACCGCTTCCTTGGGATGCCGTCATGTCCCCTTCTGTGTGCCCAGCCCCTCAGGGTTTGGACAGCCCTTCCTCAGCCAGTGTTGCTCTGGTCATCCCAACGACCTTGTTAGGCCGATTGGCAGGGTTCACCTTAGATGGACTAAAATCTGCTTAGTCAACTGCCCAAGGGCACAGACTAAGGCCAAAGCAGACTTCCTACCCATGCACTTCAACCCCCAATATGGCTGGACTTAAGCGATAGACCAGACTAATGCACTGATTAGATACTAGCCATCTCTACCCATTGCCATGTTCATATCATATTTTTTAAAGTCTCAGCTCCATTAAAATCATAGTTCTCATCAGCATGTAAACACTGCTAGGAGTTTCAAATTAAATCCAGTTAAGAGGTTATCCTTTGAATAGACCAAGATCACTTCATCTCCAGGCAGGGGCCTGCATTATGACCTCACAAGGGTGCACTGCAGCACAGAGACTCACTCCATGCCTGGCCTCGCACATCCCCTTAGCACACATCAGTTGAATGCCCACCCATGGCCTGGGCTAGGGCCCAACAGTGGACAACACCCAGAATCGGCCTCCGAGGTGGGGCCCCGTCTACAGAAGAGACACATCAGTAAGATTCTTCGGTAAGAATCAGATCATTTCTATGGCATAAAATAAACCACACACAGAAGAAAAACTATCTCTGCACCTGGGAGGTTACCTGTAGTATAAAATAGTAACGTGTCCTCTGGGATTTTATTACTTCATTTGGTGTATGGAGGTGTTGATGGGCAGTTTTAAAAGTCTCACCTCCCTAAGTAGAGAGCACTGGACGTCCCATTTTCCACAGGGAAAACACTTCAGTTCCCCCAGGTCTGAAGGGCCAAAGGCTGTTTCCGTGGAGACACCCTGCTGAATTTTTTTTTTTTTTTTTTGCTAGTATTAGAACACTAGGGAGTATACATTTTACAGTAAAGCAAATGATAAAAACATCTTTCCCCACAAAGGGAGAGAGATTGGCCACGTGAAGATGGGGCGGGGAGAAAGGATGCAGAGGGAGAGAAACATTTCAGAGTCAAAAGCAAACGTTGCTGATGATGATCCCAGGTAGGGTGATTTAAAATCCACAGCTTGATGAAAAAAAGATAAAATTGGCCCGGCTGGTGTAGCTCAGTGGATTGCGCACGGGCTGGGAACCAGAGGGTCCCGGTTTGATTCCCAGTCGGGGCACATGCCTGGGTTGCGGGCCAGTTCCCCAGTGAGGGCCATGTGAGAGGCAACCATACATTGCTTTTTCTCTCTCCCTTCTCCTCTCTCTAAAAAATAAATAAATAGAATCTTAAAAAAAAAAAACTTTTAAAATCCACAGCTCGATGGAAAAAAGATAAAATAAAATCCCCGTGCCAGTTCCTTGAGCTGACATTCCCTGCACAGGCTGGTCAAGTTCAACAGATGTGTGGTGTGTGTGTCTCGTGTCTGCTGTGCAGGTAACGCTCACCAAGAGCTCACTGTTTGCTGAGGATTGTGTTCAGCGCTTTGCATTATCTCATTAAACCCTAGCAACAGCCCTGTGAAGGAGGGACTATTGTCACCCCGATCTCACTTATTAGAAACTAAGGACAAAAGAGAACTTCGGTAACATCCCCAAGGTCATACAGGTCCTAGATTAGCAGAGAAGGGACTGGATCCCAGATACCGTGCAGAACTTAAGTCTGATCTTTCTGCTGCATGTCGGCAGCCTTTGGCCTTTCGGCCCTGGCTCGGAGGTTCTACGTAGAACAGGTCACGTTGGAGATTCACTGGGAAATAAGTCCGGCCAGTCGACCACCAGGGGCCAATTCCCCAGCTAAGTCCGGAACAGAAACCTCTCTCCTTGTCCCTCCGCAGGCCGGGTTCTGAGGCTTGTGTGGGGTGCTGGGAGGTATTTTCACCTCTGACCCCGAGCATCTCAAATGACGTCGTGTACATCTATGAAGAACGCTCAGCATGGCTCTGCTGGAAATGTGTTTGTGTTCCATGCTGTTCAAATGGATTTCAAATCATAGGTCCACAGGGAGAAAGGACAACACCTATATACGACAGGTCCTGTCAACTTTATCGGATCTCCAGTCCATCCTGGGGGGCCAGTGTCCAACGACCGGCATCATCCTCAACCTTCCCTCCTGGTACTCGCACTGCTCCTCATGTGAAGGGGGAGGGTGTTCCCCTTCCCTTGAACCTAGGCTGGACTGAACGACCTGCTTGGCCAGAGAGCATGGTGGCCGCAGTGTTCTGAGACCTTGGAGGCTGGCTCGCAAGAAGCCTTGCAGCATCTGTCCCGGCCCCTTAGAACGCTTGCTCTGGGGAGAGCCAGGTGCCATTGACCCTGAACTGCCACGCTGTGAAGGAAGCCAAGCCAGTCATGGGGTGGGGGTGGGGGGAGGTGGGGAGTGGAGAGAGAGGGAAAGCCCGGCCCCTCCAGCCAGCCCGGCCAGGCACAGGGCGAGAGTGAAAAGAGCCATCTGGAACTGGAGCTCATCTTCAGTCCCGCCGAACTTGAATGGCTCCAGCCCCAGCTATCATCTGACTGTGATTGTGTGGGAGGCCCGCAATGAGAACCTCCCGGCAGGGTCCCCTCAATCCCAAATCGGGGGAGAACATGCACTGCCGCTTTAACCCACGAAGGTGTGTTTTGCAGTACCAGGTGACCAGAACGCCACCCCCTCATCTCCATTTCCACAGCCCCCTGGTCCAGGCCACCTTCTCCACCCCACCTGCCCGCTCCCTCGCTCCCGGTCCTGTTCCTCACGCAGCCCGCAGAGCGGGCGTCAATGCCATCTGAGCCTGTCACCACCTGGCTTCCTACTGCACTTTCCAGCCATCCCAGCCTCTGTACCACGCCCTCTGCAGGGTCCTCTTCTGTCCTAATGCGCTTGCCCCATTCAAGTTCCTTAAGTTGTTCCTCAAGAGCTGCTTTACATGCAAACCCCACAATCCAGCGATTCCGTTGCTTGTCTGCACGGAACAGAAAGGTCCATATTATAGTCCTCAAATGATGGGTTTGAGTGTTTATAAAGGCGTTATTTTTAATAACCAAAACAACCCAGATGTCCGTCAGGTGGAGAACAGATCAATAATGGAATTCATCAATGAGAATGACAGAGCAACACAGATGCACCTTGAAACCATAATGTGGAATAAAGAAGGCAGACACAAAAGAGAGCGGACTGCGGAGTTCCACTGGTACAGAGTTTAAAATCTATGAAGTCCCAAACTACGAAGTTCAACGACCCTTCTTCCCTCTGTGGTGACAGAAGTCAGGACCGCGGTCGGTCAGCCTTGAAGGGAGTTGTGGAAGGGAGAGACCTAAGCGGTGCTCTGAGGTGCTGGCCATGATTCTTGTATGGGTCTGGTTACACAAGTGTTTATTCACTATGTTACAGTTCACCAATGTGTGCATTTTGCTGGGTGTATGTTCAATAAAGTACTAAAACATCAAAGCTCTGCCTCCTGCCAAGTGGCTTTTGCACACACTGCTCCACCCGGAACTCACCCTCCTTTCTTCGTCTTTCCCTGGTTAATTCCTACCAGGTGTTCAGGTCTAGCCCTGACCTCCCTTCATTTGGGAGCCCTCTGTTGTATCAGTTTGTCTCGGGTGTGTAACGAGCCACCCAAAAATGTAGCGACGTGCAGCAGGGGCCGTGATTAGCTCATGGCTTTATGGCTGCTGATCTGCGTGCGTCCTGCTCTGGCCTCACCTGGACTCACTCACGGATCTGCTGGTACCTTGGCTGCCAGATACTTGAGCATGGCCGCCTGGGTGTGCCAGTGAGCACACTGTGGGTGGGTTACCTCATTCCTCTCCTGTGTGACCTCTCCAGCAGGCCAGCTTGGGCTTGTCACATCATGCTCTCAGGATTCCAAGGGCCACCGAAGAGGGCAAGCCTCAAAGCGCAAGTGCTTCTCAAGACTCCGCTGGTGTCACCTTTGCTGATGTCCATTGGCCAAAGCAAGTCCTTGGACCAAGTTCAGATTCAAGACGTGTAGGAACAAACTCCGCCCCTGGAGAGGAGGAATCATGATGGCCTTGCCTTCTGAGCAGTGTGCGCCCTGCCCTGCCCCCACCCCGCGCAGAGTTGCCACCCTGTTACACATGCTTGCCTCCCCCTGAACTCGCCCTTCATGCTGCTCACCCCACGGCAACGGACTATTTGCACAGTGACTTGTCCCTTATCTTCCTCTCCCACTGCCCTGTTACTCTGCACAGGCGGGGCTGGTGTGGGCTCCCCGTGCTCAGCGTAGGGGCTGGGAATAATATTACTAGCAAGTGCTGGGAGGAGGAAGTAGAAAGAAAAAAAGAGAGGAAGGGAGGGAGGAGGAACAGAAGGAGGGAGAGAGGGAGGGAGGGAAGAAACCCTGGGAGAACAGGAGGCACATCTTTGACAGAGGACCGCCTGGACCATCTCTAGAAGGCTGGGTGCCCTCCTTATCCCCCTAAATGCACTGTTGTCATGGTAACACTCGTGTCTCAGCCACTCTGTGCCCTCCCACCTTCTTCCGCTTGCTCTGTTCTTGGCTCCTTCGGTGGGTAGCTCGAGGTTCCTCCACCCCACCCCACCTGACCCCACCCCAATCAACACTTACTCCACCCCTTCCTCCCGAGTATCCATGTGGCTCTAATGATCCCCAGCATTCACTGTCCCCATTGTCATGAACGCATGTCCCCTCACAACCTCGAATACCCCACCAGCCCCATGAGAAATCGAGGTTGGATGTGTTGATCTTTCTATTAAGTGGATGAGAACATGGGGCTCAGGGAAGCTCTGTGTCCACAGTCAGCCACCAGCAAGATGTGGCGCTGGGGTCTTCCGGCTGGAGTCCCCAGACCGCTGTGCCCACGGTGAAACCCTGTGTCTGGTGGAAGTGGATGCTTTGGGGGCAGCAGGAGCTGAAGAGGCCTGGAGCTCAGGGGCTGCCCGCACGAAGGCTGGGGCTGGAGGGCCTGGGGTCCTGATCCTGGATGATATCGGATGGAGGGCAACTAACGGGAGGGAGGAGGAGCCTGCCTTTTCCCGGCCAGCAAGGGGCTGTCCTGGAGTGACTGGGCCCTGGGGCAGAGCTGCAGTGGTCTGGGTGACGCTCCCGCGAGCTGCGAGCCGCCACATCTCCCATGGAATGTCAGAGGGAGCCCAGCCTGATTCTCCAGAGGGGAAGGGGTTTCCAAGGTCACACAACGACTTAGGGCAGCCTGGGACCCCCCACTGAGGCAGCCCCTCCTTCCCGCCTCTATGCCCAGCCTCCCAAGGCTTGTGACCAGCTCAGGACAAGGCTGATTATTGACATAAGCCAGGTCCCCATGCCCAGGAGGGAAGGGACACAGCATAAGATCCATCCTGTAATAAGCGTGTCGCACATCTGTGCCCGTCTTCAGAACTGCGCTTCAATGCAGACTGCTGGAGGTGCGTGGGTGGCGTCTGACGTAGCACAATCAGGAATCATAGAAAATTTCAAACATGGCTTTGCACATGGGCCTCCGAGGGTTTGGCTACCTCACACAGGAGATGTTGCAAATACGCTCTCATGGATAAAATGAGCCATGTGTAAGAAATGTGTTCCGCAACTGAGACCTCACAGGTCCTTCCCATCCCCAAGAACCAAGTTCAAGCATCCCGTGAACCCAGGGGCCTCACACCTTCAGAGGAGCGCTCAGAGCCAGCTTCAACTGGGCCCATGTCTCACACTGCCTTTGGGGGCCTGCCCTCACTCTGCATCCTGCCTCCAGAAGAGGGTTGCACTTTTCAGAGTGATACTGCCTTGCTGGGTGCTTGTCACATGCCCTGAAGGACAGTAAGTGGTCTGTGCTGCATCCCTACTATGTGCCCAAAACAATTCTCGATGCTTTTAATGTATTCCCTTCTGAAAAACTTAACATGGCGAGTGGATAAACTGTGGTACATCCTGACACTGGAATATTATGCAGCACTGAAAAAGGAAACGAAGCTTTCAAGCCATGACAAGACCTGAGAAAAATGTACATGCATGTTACTAAGTGAAAGAAGCCAGTCTGAAAAGACTGCATACTGTAGGATTCCAACTGCATGACCTTCTGGAAAAGGCAAAACTACGGAGATGGTGAAGACATCGGTGGTTGCCAGGAGCTGGGGGAGAGGATGAACAAGTGAGCACAGAGGGTTTTCTGGGCAGTGAAATTACTCTGTAAGATACTTCATGATGGACACGTCACTATGCATGCATCCAAACCCACAGATGGTACAACACCACGCAAGCACCCCGATGTGAACTCTGCACTTTGGTTGACAAAGATATGTGAGTGTCGGTTCATTGGCTGTACCACTCTGGGGTTGGGGGGGAGTTGACAGTGGGGGAGGTTATACAGGCATGGGCCAGGCGGTATGTGGGAAATCTCTGCACTTTCACTTAATTTCTCTGTGAACCTAAAACTACTCAAAAAAAAAAAAAAAGCCTACAACTCACTGGGCCGCCAAGTCCCCCACGTCACAAGGGAGGAAGATGAGTGAGTAAGCCCCTTCCCGAGGCCTCACAGTGAGGTTGTGGTGGAGCTGGGATTTGAACTATGAGATCCTGCAGCCTCCTTCCTGCTGCTGAGGAACCTGAAGCCTGTGAAAAACGGGCTGAGGTGGCTGAGACAGGAAGGGACCTACACATGTACTCTCCCTCCCACCCCCTGCTTCTTATCGTCCACGGCCCATTGCCGCAGACTGGCTCCTGCTCTAGCCTCACCTCCCAGCTCCCCGCTACACCCAGCTCTCCAGGACTACACTCAGACCCTGGGTCACCAGACTGGCCCTCTGCTGCTCTCCCCTCCCCCTTGGCCACCGCCCACCAGGTAGACATCTATGTTTCAAGACGCTGCTCAGGCCTCACCACCTCTACAGGGAGAGTGAGACTGGGCGGCCTGTGCCCTTTGGGACAGACCAGGCTGGAATCCACCTCACTTTGCTGTATGATTTTGGACAAGGACTCCACTTCTCCGAACTCAGTTCAGTTTTCCTCATCTAAACGTGGGACAATGACGCCTACCTCCTGGTGGTCGCATGGGTTAGAGAAAACACACCGTAAGCACACAGTTTCTGCCGCATAATCAGTGTTCAGAAAAAGTACTTGTTTTTAGGATGCGTTTCCTGTCCCAATTGCCCAGAGGCAACGGGCTCTGCACACATGCATTCTGTACCTGTAACCCCGTGCTTGTTGACCTGCAGTAAGAAGTCCGTTGCTGCCCCACTGCCCGTGGCCTTTCTTCTCACAAGCTCGCATTGTTAACATTTTCTTCTGTTCGCTTTCTCTCTCTCCCCCCGCCCCACCCCTGGTGCTGCACCCCCTAAGGTACAGCTCCTCAGGGGCAGGGATCTTGTCTGTCTCTCTCATTGCCAGAAGCCAGCGCTTAGAATGCAGCCTGCACTCAGTAGGACCTCAATTAAAGTTGGCTGGGGAAACGAATGAATGACTAATGAATGAACGAACAAAGGAATCTCGCTCATGCATGACTCCTACTTCTCAGCCTGTTCCCAGCCCTCAGCACCATGGCTGGCACGGGTGTGTTCAGCTCTGACAGAAGAACGAATCTTCCTATCAATACTTAGTTTTTGCACTTACAAAATACAGCAATATAACCAACACATTAGATCAACATGAACGGACTTCCTATGGGACTTGAATAGGACGTACGGGCACTGCGACCATTCGCTTCCTCCATTCCTCGCTCACTAGAAAACCACCCCCGTCTGCCCCCAGCCTCAGCGAGCCTTTGGTAAGGAGATTGGCAGAGCGCTTGCAGCCCAAGAGGACTGGGCCAGCTCAAATGTCCAGCTTCCCTTTGTTTTTACAGGTTGCAGTTTGCGTGCACCCCAACTGGTGTGGCTCTTGAAAATGCACACAGAAATGAAACACCCCGTGACAGAACCTCACAAGGGGGGGACTCGTGGTTGGGGGAGGGGGTTCCCAAGCTTCCCAGAGTTTCTAGGTGAGACCGTAGTACCAGCAAAACCTGTAACCCCAGTCCCGACCCATGAGCCTGTACAAACGGCCCTTCTTCCACTGGATGTCTTTGCCAGGAGGCCCTGCGTTCCTGAGAAGGGACAGCGGCTGGCCACTCAACAGGGAAGGCCGGCCCTGCACACCGGGGCCTAATTTGGGAAGGAAAGAAAGGCAGACACTCCAAGAAAGAGTGACCCTTTCCAGCGAGGCCATGAGGCCAAACTTCAGTAACACCTTTCCTTTAAAATTGATGTTCCTTTTAACCAACAGTGATGGGGGGATTGTTTCTTAAAAGCTGCTAAATCCGGCGACAGGTCCCAGGTGAGAAGGCAGAGTTCTGGCTAATTCTCTGCCGGATGTTCTGCAGCCGAAAGGGTTTCTGGCAGCCCCGACTGTGAGGAGGGCCACTTCCTGAGGCTTGCTGACATGCATCTGGAAACTAGGAATTGTCTGCACGCTGTCTGTGATTTCTTTTCGATTTTAGGTGTCCTCCCGCCTCCTGGACCATTATGATTTAAGAAAAGCAAAAATTAAAGCGTCTTACCTTTCAGGAGGAGCGAGGGGGAGGCCACATGCCAGCATCTGGTAACTTGTTCGCCCCCAAAAGGACTCCAAGTGAATCCATGTTAACACTCTCTCAGAGGAATAGCAGAACCCTCTGTAGGGCCCAGGGAGTGTGAGACTCATGTGTGATTCCACACCAGGCCCTCCTGGGGGCAGGCAGTGTCCCAGTGGACGCCAGTGAGTCAGGGTGCTCCCTTTGGACGGGCAGCCCTCGAACTGGGACAGCCACTGCGACTCGGCGCCACACGGACCTCAGTTGGACCTGGCAACGCCCGCAATGAGCGAGCTGTTTAGCTTCTCTGCGGCTCAGGTCCCGTCTGGGAAAGGGGCTGCTGTGAGTACCAGCGAAGATGAGTGTCTGTAGGACCCACCCCTTTCCTCATGGAAGGAAACACCTTTTGGAAAGAAGCCGCCGTCAACCTCTAGTCCTTATCCGGTTCCAACGGAATGACCGTCCAGGCAGCACAACTGTCACTGACGTGAGGAACGGGCCCCATATCTGGCGCTGCCCATGGGCACAACACCGACAGCGGCTGTTTGCCCCATGCCAGGCCCACAGAGGCGCACTGATTGGCACCACCTTTGGTTAGATTGGTGATTTTCAACAGGTGCGCTGCAAGAATTTGTAAAACGTGCAATACCTGACTATTTAGTCAGGGGCACTGACCTTTTTTCCCTTAGATTATCAAATTAAAAAATGACAACAGCTGACAAAACAATAGCCGTTCAGTGTGAAAGAATCAAAATTATAGCTATTTTATTTGTCAGATGGGCAAAAAATATATTTTTTGGTGTGCCACAAAAAGGTTGAAAGTCATTAGTCTACACAGTGCCTATTGCCAGCTGCTTTCTTCCCACAGAAGCTCAAAATTCTAGACAGAATCCCAGACTCCTTTGTAGATATCAGTGGCCACATGACCCCATGTGACCAATGAGATGACAGTAAAAATGTCTTTCTCATCTCATTGGCCCCTGGGGACTTCAGGGAAACACTTATTTCTCTGAAACAGGGTGAGAGACTGTGGGTAAAACGTCCTGTCTTCCTACTGGGGTGTCATCCCACGAAGGTGCCCTGTACAGAGGGGAGGCTGGGCCAGGGGTGGGCTGGCTCCTGGGCGTGTAGCCAGGGCAGCTGCTCCAAAGGGCCCCCTTCTTGCTTGGGGTTTACTGATCTGTGGTCGCTGTCTTAAAATCCCAAATAATGTTTTCTTTGAATTTGTGCTCTGTGAGTGAAGTCTGATGGGACAGTGGGGTGTGTGCTGGAGACTTGAACCCTGGGAGCTTCAGCTCATACGCGGCCCTGCCTTCCACGGCCTCCCCGTCCCTAGGAAGGGTCTCGACCACCCGCTCTGCAGCCCCTGGTGCTCCAGTCCCCAGCCTCGTGCCCGAATGTCTCCTGTGGTCAGGGGGAGAGGAACCCAGTGGTCAGCATGCCCAGGCACACGGCAGGGACCCCTGGCCACCTGCAGGCCCTTCTGAGGAAGCACAATATTAAATAGCAAATAAGACCACTCTATATTTTAGTACACTTTACAGTACTTTATTTTTGCTTTTTGAAAGAGGGCTTTGCCTTTTCATTGCACTGGGCCCCAGCTGAGCAAACAGGTTGGAGACGGCAGAGAGTGAGGGCAGAAAAGGAAACGGAATTCTTGGTTTGTTGAGCGTTAAACCAACCCTGGAAGAGGCCCCCTTGAGTCCCCTCAGCTGCTGGCTGAGGCAATTATTATCTTCATTGTTTAAGCCGCTGTCAATTAGGCATCTTGTTACTTGCAGCCAAAAGCTTCTTAAAACCAGGCCATTCTATTGTTTCCTCTCGGGATGATGCATCAGACCCCATTAACAGCTGATTTACAGCACAGAGACAGCAGTTTGCGTGTTTCTTAAGGGCACTGAAAGTGGGGACCCCTCTCAGGCCACCCAGCAGCAGATAACCTTGTGCCTTTCATTAACTGCGATGATAGTTTCATGACTCAGTTTACAGTTCTGATGTCAGTATTATTTTCCTCACTTTTCAGATGTGCAGTCTGAGGCTCAGAGAGGTTAAGTAACTTGCTGAAGGTCACACAGCTCGTCAGCGTTGGAGGCAGAGGTCAGGTGTGTGATGTTCCATGGCCAGGACGATGATGGCCTGTCCATGACATCCAGTCTCTCTGGAGGGAACAAGCTGCTCCTCCACCATCCCCTCCCCTCGTCCCTGGTCCCTGCTGGAATTCTAATGTGTTGCTCCTGGGGTCCCTCCCTGGCTGTTCATTTTCCTCTCCCCAAAGTCATTGCCAGGACAAAAAGGCAGTGAGTGAGCAGCAGACAGCAGCAGGGCCCTATAGTTTTGCTCAGAATCCTGCGTCTTGTTGAGGTTCCCTCTGCTTTGCTCTCAGGCCTGAAGTGAGGCCTTCCTCTGGCACACTGTCTACAGTCGCACCCTCTGGGCAGGAGCAGAGGGCAGGGGGCTGATGCCCCCCTCCCTGCCGAGGCCCAGCTGCACCCGATGCCAGACAGAGGCCTGAGCCCACCATATTTCCCTTGCTGGTCACTATCATTCAGCTCCTCTCCCCACATATATTTCCAGGACCCCCACTTCCTGTTTGTCCAGAGGGCACCCCAGACTCTCCTTTCCCGGTCTCTGGGCCAGCCATCTGCCTGGAAGTCAGAGTTGTGGGTGGTGGAAACCCTTGGAGCCCTCTGCCCTCGTGCCGGTCCTGCAGGGGACTGCGGTCAGAAACACGCCTTGCAGCCCTTCGGCAGAAGCCGGGCTGTCCTGCTGCGTAATGGCCACAACTGCAGCCAATTTTCGGTAATTGGTGGCATTTGCCAGGGAATTCCTGCCTGTCGCAGCAGCTCCTTCGTGCCGCCTTTGATCTCCGCCAGTCTCCCTGAGACACAAAATACCGTTGTCATCTTCGATTACTCCAAAGGGCAGTGTGGCCTTGACCTCGCCACCAGACGTCCCAAGCCCGCCTGAAGCAGCATCAGCCATGGAGGAAGGCTGGGCAGCGGGTGCGGGGAGTCCCCAGGCCCTTCCTGGAAATCTGACTAATATTATGTATGAAAACGGGGCTCCAGTGCTGTGGGCTGGGGTGACTGTCTCAGCCAATAACACAAAGTGCAGGTGGCTGAGCACCTGCGTGCCAATCACAGCTTTTCTCTAACTCAGCATCTCCACTGCCAGGGTGTAGGGTCACCCCCATTTCACAGAGGAGGAAACTGAGGCTCAGAGAGAGCCATCCAACGGGAAAGGCACGACCGATGGGTAGTGGTGGGAGGGCACGTGGTGGGGGAGGAGGGCCCGGCCCAGGTTCACCTGGCTCAAGGTCAGAGCCCTCCCATGTTGCCCAGCTCCTAGGCTCCGGGGCAAGCTCAGGTTCGGGGCCCCCTGAGGACGGACCCTCCCACAGCTCCTAGTGCGGAGCTGCGCACAGTGCAAATGCTCAGCCTGGTGGGGCCACGCCCCACGGACCAGCTCCTTGGTCTTCCTTTCCCTGTCACACTCGCTGCCCCCACTCCAGTCCTCCAGATCTTGTATTCGGGTACTCTGACCTTGCCGGGGACATCCTGCCCACTTCACCTAAAAAAAAGAAAAAAAATTCCATTATCCAACTACTTCACCCACCTTCGCTGCCGCCCTCAACTCTTGCCGAGATTATTGCAGTTGCTTCCTGACTAGCCTTGCCGTGTCTGTTCTCGTTCGGGGCTCAGCCCGGCAGCTGGACGGAGTCTGTTAATCCTTAACTCAGGTGCCATTGTCTTTCTGCTGTAACCATCCTGCGGCTCCTCACTCCCCTGTGGGGAGACGTCTGAGGTCACTGCCGCCACCCCTGGCATCTGCGAAAAGGGCCTGCCACAGTCTGGGGAATGATCCAGGCTGGTATCATGGGACCATGAAGGCACAGGGCAGGGAGATGGGAAGGCTTCCAGGAGGAGGTGTCATTGGCAGACACCTGTTCACGCCCCAGACCTTTCCTGCGCTCCTCCTGTGAGCCCACCCTGGGCAGGTTCTCGGGATGCAGCCCAGGACCCAGCCTCCTCACTTGCACCATTCTGAAGCACGTATTCCAGCGGAGCAGACAGTGGACAGCTATGCCAAAGAGAAGGCCCTCGGGGAGCGGCAGGGGATTATCGTTATTTGGTGTGCAATAAAAAATACCTACGCCAGCTTCCTCCTTGCCCACTGGTGCAACTCAACACACAGATGATTTTAATATTAGCTTGAACTAAGGAAGGTGTACATCCAACCACAAGAGTCCAAATCAACAGGCATTCATTCAGCTCCACCCATGCCCCTGCTTCTCAAGCTCTGGGTCCCCTCCAGTTCCATGGATCACCCCATTTCTTCCCCCTGCACCGCAGATACTATCCTCTGCACTTTCCAGACCAAGGGAGGCAGAGCCACTTGCTCAGGGTCACAGCCAGTTAAGGGCCAAGCCAGGGTTTGTACCAAGCCTGTCCCCAAATAGCTTTTTCTTAGCCACCAGCCCCAGAGGCTTGCAGAGCTGCAAAGAGAGCGCGCTCGGATTTCCCATTTCAGGGCCGATTCAGGATCCACTGCCTCTCCACTTCCAGGCCAGCGAGCACTGACCTGAACTGCTTGTTCCTGACGGTGTGTCCTGCCACCCACACTCCCCACTGCCCACTGCTACCCTCCCCCTGGCTGAGGAGCACGGGGCACACGCCCAGAAACCTTTGCACTGCAGCTGGGCAAGTTCTTTAACGAGAAACTTTTGCATCTTTCTTTTCCTCTTGCCAGAGGCTTCTGTATCCATAACTCTGCAAACTGCTGTGCTAGAAGCCAAGGTGGTTTTTATTGTCCCTTTTCCTTCTATGTCAATTCCCTCTAAATAGGCCTATCACCACTTCCTCCTCTCCTTTTTTACAACTATATAGCTTCACAGCTATGTCTACACCTATATTTATAGTTGTATGTGGGGTGCTATTCTCTGCCTTTATTGAAGCATTTCAACAGGAGGCTGGGCTCTGAAGCTGCAAGTGAGAATTATCTGCTCAGCCACCTAGGACCTTGCAAATAATTCACCGTGAGCAGGTCAGCCTCAATGTGACGCTTCCCCCAAATCAAATTCCAGCCCCAGGAATACACAGTGAGAACAGAAGTACTGGCTCAAACACCGTGGGGGCTCAGGGCCAGCCCTGGGGCTCCCCAGCTCTGAGACAAGTCCCCTCTCTCCTGCTCTAGGCTGGAAACCACGTCAGCAGGATGATTAGGGGTTTAAATCTTGCCCCACCAGTTGCCTTGGGCCAAGTTTCTTAGGGCTCTTTAACCACCCTGGCTACTGTTTCCTCAGTAAATAGTGCTGCTGCTGCTGATGATGATGTTTACCTGGCAAAGTCTGCAGAGGATTGATGTCATAAAGCCCACGAAGAGCCAACCCAGAGCCGGCGCGTTGGCACTCACCTCCATTGTGCTCCGAGGTGAGTCCCTGGACAGCTCAGGCTTGTGGGTGGTGGTTGGCAAATCTACAACTTCGCACAGCCGGGCTGCTGCCTGGGGCATGTTCTCTGCAGCGAGGCCCCAGGAAGGGCTGGGGTGGCAGGGTGGGGGGCAGGCTGGGAACGTGTGCTTTTACGGGCACACGCTGCTCCACGCTGCCCCACACGGGTCGCTGTCGTGACAGAGCTGTTTTCCCAAGAGCTGCCGTGACAGGGCCTTGCAGCTTCTTTGCTTCGATTTTTTCCTTCCAAAAACCACTACATGACTATACTTTTATTTATTTATCCATTTTAGTGTTGATAGACATTTGGGTCGTTTCTGGGTTGGGGTTATTAATAATAATTCTGCTAGGAATCATTTTGTTCACGTCTCTCCCTCACACGCATGGAAGCGTTTCTGTCGGGTGCATATATACCTGCGAGCATGGATGTGCATGTCCATAGGACATGTGTATGGTCAGCTTTAGTAGCTATGGCCCAAAAGTGTGAGTGTTGGAGATACGTAGAAATAACTATCATCTTCTCTCACTTTATGGCTTGCCTTCCGATTATCTCAAAAGTGTCTTTTGGTGAACAGATGTTCTTGATTTTAATGTAATTCAATTTATCAGTCTTTTTCTTTATAGTTAGCATTCTTTATACTAATTTACATGGGGATGGCAACTCCAGTGAAAAGCAAAGAAAACAACCCTTGTCACTCAAAGTCCAGGTCGCAATGGCCTCGCAACCTCAGGATCTGGAGAGTCGGGGCACCCGATGCTTTGCTCTGAAGACCTGGAGTGAGCCGCACTCCTACTACCACTCACTGCTTTATATTTTCAGCTGAATGGGGTAGGAAAATCTAGATACATTCTTCTATGCAGAGAAGATCCTGAGATTAGTTTTATTTTATCTCCTTATTTTTGTTTGTGTGGGTTTTTTAAAATTTTACGTTTCCATTAGTTGACATACAATATTATATTAGTTTCAGGGGTATGGCAGGAATTTACATAACTTACAAAGTTATCACCCCAATTAGTCCTGTACCCGTCCGACACCACACATAGTGGTTACAGTGTTATTGACAAGATCCCCTGCGCTGTAATTTACCCACTGAAGTCTCATTGAAATGCTCAGCTGAGGTGGCAACTTGGGGCCAGATTCACTGAGGAGGATTTCACTTCTTTTTCTAGCACATTGGTTGATTGATTTTTTAATTCCCTGTTGCATCCATTTCCTCGTTCATTCATCAGTTATTCATTCAACCAGTTTTGCTGAATACAGGCACACTAGAGCTAGGTAAAAGTATAAGACCAAGTTCAAGGTTGTGTGTGCTTGCACATACAGGGCACATGAGAGCAGGTGAGGCCATGCAGGGGTGGGTTAGTGCCAGGGTGAAGGCAGGATCGATTAGATGCTGTGGGAGCATCAAAATAAGGGAGGGGTTGGTTTCCCCTGGGGAGGCTGAACAGCCTGCTGGTGTGGCCGTGGGTTGGCTGATGGGGCGCAAAGGGAAGGGATCGGTGAAACCCTTCGGACTGGGATGGGAAGGTGTCCTGGGTAGATGAAACAGCACGGACGAAGGCAGGAAAAGCACTTGGAGAGGTTCGACCATAAATGGAGAGCAGACCTTCGAGACCTGGACAGTAATGGCAGTTCTTAGTAGCAATGATAACAGCGTTGCCTGGCATTTGTTCAGGAAGTTGAACACTGACATTTACTGCGTGGCTGCTGTGTGCTGGGCTCTTTTGAATGAAGAGACCATTATATCCTGTAGTATTTACGTAGCACTATCTTACTCTCTGTTTTATGCTGAAGCACAGGCTCCCACGTTCTGGAGAGGATACCAGGTCACCAGATGGAACTTACAAAGGAGGTGGCTGACAGCTGATTTTATGAGCTCTGTCTGCTCATCCGCCAGAACACTAAGGAGAGGCCGGGGGACAGATGCTGTGGTCCCTGCACGCTGAGCCCCTCCCCATGCCCCTATCCCCTACCCCTTCTCCAATCAGAGGGAGGGGGGTAGTGCTTCTCTCTCACCTAGCCTTAGTTGGGGGAGGCTTTGAGGGGACCCCAGTGAGACCTGAGGCAGTGCAACAGTCCTGGGGGGCGGTACTTAGACCTTGCACTTGGGATGGAGGTGCCAACAGGAATTCAGGGGATACAAAAGGTCAGAAACATACCTCAGAGTGGGGCTGGGGAAAGAGACTGCAGAAAGACACCCAGGTTTTGGCTTTGGCTTCAGAAAAGAAGCAAGTCTCCTGCTCAATTTAACCTCATTCAAAGTTAAATGGGGGAGCCCAAGCCAAACACCCACGTGTCAGGAAGCTCTGGAGAAAGAGGAGGGGGATAAGGCATCTAGAAACGTGAGCCCGGGGGTGGGGGCAGGAGGTGGGGGAGACAGCACACGGTGGGAGCACCTTGGCCCACGACGGTGGCTCAGCGCCCTCTTCTCATGGGACCAGCTGCCTTCCGGGTCCTCCTTTGTCCAGCTGGGTCACCCTGGGAAACATGTCTTGGCCTTTGGATGCCCTCCAGGTGTTTACACAGGTTT
This sequence comes from Micronycteris hirsuta, assembly GCA_004026765.1. Taxonomy (NCBI): domain Eukaryota; kingdom Metazoa; phylum Chordata; class Mammalia; order Chiroptera; family Phyllostomidae; genus Micronycteris; species Micronycteris hirsuta. Next base: position 61,358 of record PVJI01003243.1, read on the forward strand.
GCAGTGGGAACCGGAGGCCGTCCCAAACTCACGCCACTCCCAGGGCTGCCATGGGCTCCTTTACAGCAGGAGGGGCCACTCCCCCCAACGTCTCGCCTGCTTGGCCCGGACTCCAGGAAACGACCTATGGAAATGACCTATCCAGAAGACAGTCCTTATTTGTTTAACATCTTATCAGCCCGCCTGGCCCCAGGACTGTTTACGAATGTCCATGACGTGGCCAGAGAGCCCCCCTAAGCCTCCGGCATCAGCCTCCCCAACCAGAAAGAACTGAATCAATTGATTTACTTAAGATTTGTATTTCTTTTTAAGGAGAGGTGAAGAGAGGGAGAAAGAGAGGGAGAGAAACATTAATGTGAGGGAGAAACATTAATCAGTTATCTCTCATATGCGCCCCGACCGGGGACTGAACCCAAAGCCCAGGCACATGCCCCGATGGGGTGCCAAACCCACAGCCTTTCCCTTTACAGGACGACCCCCGACCCGCTGAGCCACACCCGTCAGGGCAACTGCCAGTTCTTTTAAAACCCTGACCACCTTTTAAGTCTTTTTGGTTGAAATGCTCTCTAAACTGTATCACACATCTCTCTGCTGCCTAAATAGGATACAAGCAACAAGGAACTTGATTCCTAGCGCAAAGATACCGCATAGAAGTAACACCAACAAAATCTGAGTTCTCCATAAAAGGAATGTCATGGTGACGGACTAGGTCCCTCATCCAGAATCCAAGGCCCAATCGTGAATAAGAATAAACATGAATGATCAAATTTAATTACCCATTAATTAGTCTAATTAGCTGTTATAGCTCTAATATCTACCTAACACAGTACCTGACACCTACTAGATGCTCAATGAACCTCTGCTGAGTTAATGAGGAAACAAATCTATTCTAGGTGACACAAATCTATAAAATAAAATATAGCAGTCAGTAAAAAGATTGGTTTACTCTGTCTGCCAGGAGAGGGGCCGGGCACCAGGAAGCCCGAGACACAGCAGCGCCAAGTCTGGAGCGAGAGGGACAGGGAGCTGTGTGCAGGGCAGGACAGACTAATTTCAGATGTTTCTTTCTTCCTGAGTCCGTGTCAATAGGTTGTGCTTCTCGAGCAAGCGGTCTGTGCCATCTAAACGGTCCCGTGTATTGGCATGAAGTTGTTCATTAGTATGATTTAATGTGTGTAGCCTGTACAGCAATACACCCTCTGGTTTTTCTCTCTCTCCCTCCTTTCCTCCTCAATCTCATTGGGATTTATACATTCTGTTAATCTTTCCAAAGTAACACCTTTTGACCTTGTCAATTGTTGGTATTGTTTGTTTGTTATTTCAACAATTTCTACTCATCTGTGTAACTAACTTTGTGATAGTGAAAGTTTAATTTGCTCTTTTTTTCTTTGCTTTTTAACATGAAAGTTTAGATCATTGATTTTAAAACTATTTTTTAAAAGTAATGGAAGCATTGAAAGGCATACCTTTTCTCACAGAAGTGTTTTAGCTGCCTCTCAAAATACTACTATGTTATATATTCATTATCATTCAGTTTAAAATATTTTCTAATTCCCCTTGTGATTTTTTTAGTGACTCAGAGGTAGAAGTGCTGAAGAAAATATAAAATGTTAAATAAAAAGGGGTCCGTCGCGGGGCCCTTCTCACCCGTATTGTAGCCTGAGGCAGATGGAAAAACCAGGACTGCAGATCTTGTCATTATTGAAAACGTTGACGTTTTGTTTTGGATGGATTTTTATTTTTGGGCATTAATTTTGATTTTTAAAAACAATGCCTTAAATATTATTACTCTTGATTATGGAGTTTCTTGGTGCCCCCTTAGATTCTGCACCCGAGTGCCTCACTCGCCTCGCCCCTGGGCCTGGTTCTGTCCGTGATTCCTAGAGTGACTGCTAGAGACCTCCAGCCACGGCTGTGGGTTTGCCCCTCCTCCCTCTAGTTCTGTGAGTGTCTGCGTCGTCGTTTTAAAGCTCTTTTATCCATACCCCATACATTTATGGTTATTAGGATTTCTGCTTATTCTGGAATTTTCTTCTTTCCCTCTGGTAATATCCTTTGTTTGAACTCTACTTTACCTGTTGCTAGCATGTGCTCCCTGGCTTGCCCACGTGCTTCTGCGTTAGATAGTGTTTGTCACTTGACGGATGGACGCTCGGGCCGTTTTCATCGCATGGAAAGCTCTCTGTGGCTAAGAGGTTGTATCCCGCTCTCTTTTTGTTACAGTTTCCTCCTCAGTCCCGTCTGACAGCTGCTGCCTTGTGCTCGGAGTGTCTCCTCTGTAGGTAATTACTGAGGGGGTTGGGTACAAGCCTCCACTGCCTACTTGTCTTCTCTTTCTCTCTTTCCTCTTTCCTTCTTTATTTCTTCATTCGGGCTTTCTTTTGGGGTGACAGATTCATTTCAGAGCTCCATTTTCTCTTCTCTGGGGACATTTTAGCAGTAGTATGATTTTTAGGGGTTACTTTTAGCTTGAAACCACCAAACTGTTTTCCAGGATGGTCATACTATTTTATATTCCCACCAGGAGTGCTGGAGAATTCTAATTGTTCCATGTCCGTGGCAGTGCCTGACGTGACGAGTCTTCTTAAAAGAATGAAGAGCACTGGAAATGATAGCTATGTGGGTAAATATAAAATATAGTTTTTCTTTGGAAAAAATCCCTTTAAAAGATAATTAAATATTTAAGGTAAAAGTGTGAACACTGTATCGTGGGGTTTATAACATGTATAAAAGTAAAAATCTATGACAAATGAGCAAAAAGGCCAGCAGAGCGGAAATGGAAGGACAGCTGCGAGGTTCTAGTCCAGCGTGTGACGTGCGAGTCTCCAGACCGCTGCAGGGACGAGAGGGCCTGATGTGGTGACCGTGGCTTTTGCAGCCTTGGCGTGGAGCAGGTGCTCAGCACAACGACCTTCCCTGCCCTGCGTGCCCTTCCCCTCCTGTCTGGGGAGCCTCAGCCACTGTGGGACCTTCCAGATCAGCAAGTTAGGGTGTTTCCAACCATTGATACAAACTGACACAACTTGCTTTTAATTCGTTTCTGTTGTGTGTGTTCTAACACATTATAAAGGCATCAGAGATTCTGTTTAATATTGCTGACACTTATCCTGTGCATTCACTTTTTGTTACGCAGCTGGGAGCCGTGTCTGACGGCAGACCTCACCGCAGACATGGCAGGATCTTGTTGAAGCTGCTGGTAAAGTCCACCCGTTTACTCTCAGGAGGCCGTGTAAGAGCACCGCAGTCTGACCTTCTCTGTGGGCAGATGTGCGCAGACTCACCTGCCTTAGGCGAAGTGCGGCCTCCTGCAGACCAGGCATCTTCCAGCTGCCTTCTGGGAAACAGCTGGCTGACTCAGCCAACACCAGACCCCCAGGCTTCCAGCCTCGGAGGGATTTTCCCTCCCTGTGTCTCCTTCACCACCCTGCCCCCAAAACTTAACATGGAGCAGGGCTAGGGAGTTGCTGCTTCTGGAATGTTTTTAGGAATTATCACAGATTTTGTCCGAAGTGTATGATGTTCTCACACTGACAGGATCAGGGGACTAAAATCCTACACATTCTAGAATCCAGGCTTGTGAACTCTTGTGAGAAGAGAAGAGCCTGGCTGGGTGGAGGAGAGTTCAAGGGCAGTCACACCCAGCCGGAGTTTTCAAGGGCCAGCACAGTGCCCGTTCCCTAACCATCCTTCCACTCCCTGGTGTGTTCCTCCATTCATTCATGCACATGTATGCCTTTGAGTTGGTGTTCACTCGTTAAACAAGTATTTCTTGAGCCCCTATTACGTGCCCGACACGGAGCCAGGTCCTGGGGTTGCTAAGGTGAATGGGGCAGCCCAGCTCTGTCTGCCCAGTGCCCACGCCCTTCCTGTGGCCTCACTATGATTTTGTTCAGGGGACAGCCCCACCCAGTGGGTGCCGCGTCGGTGGCGCTGTCATCCACGTGGACCTGTCTTCTGTGGCCCGGGCCTACCCCCTGGCTTATTCCCGACCGTTCCCAGTGCCCAGAGCTGTGTCCGGGCCACACAGCAGCGGCCAGCTAGTGTTTATTAGATGAATAAACAAACACACAAACGTTCTGAGTGAATGATTTTGGAAAGCAAAACTGTTGCTCCAGTTCAGTGAAAAATGAACTTTTGGCTTCGGCTTAGAGTTCATTCCTCCTTGGCTTCCTGGGTCATTTCAGTTCAGGGATCTGCTGGGGAACCTGGGGCTTTGCTGGCGTGGGGCTGGGTGGGCCTGACGTCCGAGGGCTGGTGGCCGAAGATGAGGGTGCCTCTGTCAACGGCAGAGAGATGCCGGGGAAGGTTTTCTTTCGGGGAGTCCACACGGCCTCGACCCCGGGACCAATCCAGAGCGGCCGAGGCCCCTGCAGAGTCAGCCTGCGTGCCATGCGCACACCACCCACCCAGGCGTGACCTTGATCGGAGGACCTTCCCGGGGGGCTGTGCTGGCCTCACACAATGCACAATGTGAGCGCCAGGGGTGCCACAAGCCCTCCATTGAGCCAGAGGTGGCCTGTGGGGGAGGGTGGCAAGGGAGGGCCTGTGAAGACCCTTTGTTCACATACAGGCGGCTCCCCAGCGGCCCACACAAGCATGTGAAGCCTCCCTGGCCCTGGCTGTGGAAAAAAAGCCCACTTGGTCCCCCCAGAATCACAACCAGAGTGGCCCCATGAAGGAGAGCTCTGGGTTAGGAGACAGACCCCCCAGGCTAACCCTCTGCTGGGGGTGGGCCCAGGCCCATGCGATCTCATTTCACACCTGCGTTCAGCTAGCTCAGCCTTGAGTCTCTGCTCTCCAGGGGGAAACGGGGGCTCAGAAGGGCCGGAGGGCTCGGCCAAGGCCACAGGCGTGTGGCAACCCTGAGAAGCACCAGAAAGCCCCGCTCCAGCAAGCGCAACCAGAGGCTGGCGACTGAGATCCCAGGAGGATACTTCTGTTTGTTTTGGCAACAAGGCTGCCTGTGTTTCTGATGGGAGCGCTGCCAGGGGAGGCCAGGCAATGAGAAGAAGGTGGGCTGTGGGTCCCACAGTCGCGGGCTCACATCTTGGCTCCGTGTGGCCCTGGGCAGGTTGTCTCGGCTCCTGTGCCTGGCTGTAATAGTCCCTCCCTCACAAGCCACCCATGAGGATTAAATAAGATCGTGTGCCCTCCCCCCAAACACAGAGCCAGTGCCCCACCCCCCTTTGGGTCATTGCTCTTGCCCAGGTCACAGGGAATTCATGCAGGGACCCTCAGAACTGTGACGTAGGGGGGCCTCAACACAGCCGGGTCAGGCCACTCCCCCCACCCCACCCCGGGCTTCAGTTTCCCCATCTGTCAAATGTTAGGGGACCGGAGAGTTGGACTCAAACAGGCTTCTCACCCTCGGCACGGCAGACATTCGGGGTCAGGTTGTTTTCTGGGGTGGGGTCTGTTCTGAACACTGTAGGGCGTTCAGCAGCATCCCTGGCCCGGACTCACGAGATGCCAGGAACAGCCCCCTGCCAGCTGTGACAACCACAAATGTGTCCAGACATTGCCAGGTGTTCCCAGGAGCAGGTGACGCTCTGGTCTCTGCCTGTCAGAGCAGATGGAGAGGAAGCAGCATCTGCCTGTGTGGGGGGCTCTGCTGGGGACCGCGTCTCCAGACCACAGAATTTCAGTGAGTGTTCACACGGAACACGCTCTGCAAGGCCTCGCCGAGGGCCTTCTGCACGCCAGACCCCGCGCGTCCCAAGGTCCACCTTGAGGCACCTCCCCCTCCAGGAAGCCGTCCAGATCCTCATAAGCTAGGGGAAGGGAATGACTTGCCTAAGGTCATGCTGTGACTTAGAATCAAGTCTCTTCCCCCTGGGGCCCGGGGTGCTGTTGATGGCATGTTGGCTGCACTAGGCAGTCAAGGAAGGCTTGGACCCCAGGGGAGGCAGCGCTGCTGGAAAGATGGGATCGAGGGTGTGCGGTGCAAGGAGCTGGGACCTGGGCTGTGTACAACCCGACTCTGATACTTATTGACTATGTGGCCTCTGACTGAGCCTTGCCTTTCATGTCTGTGAAATGGGGGTTATTACACCTAACCCAGAGCACTCCTGTGACATTAAAGCACCTGGCACATAGTAGGTGCTCAGTAAAAGCAGCTGCAGTGGCAATCGTGGCTGTCATCCCTAAGGAGGCAGGAAGTAGGTGTCACACAGGGCTGCCAGGTGGGCCTGGCCTGGTAGCCTGCAAACACCAGTTTCCTGAGCCTGAATGGGGCAAAAACTGGCCTCCTGGGCCCCACCTGGGGCAAGGGCCACACGAGGAGCGGCAGATGTTAGAGCTCTGCCAATGTGCAGGTGGCAGTGCCCTCCCTGGACAGTCTAAAGAGTCGGGACAGAGGCAGCCACCTTGGTACCACCTGTGTCCCTGCAGGAGTGGCCCAAGCCCGACTGGCACCTCCCCCGGCCAGTTGGACAGAGCCTTCCAGCTAAGGAGCCGCTCACAAAGGCTACCCTGAGCTGGCCCCTTTCCCAGGTGATCCTTTGTGTCAGCCGGAGGAGCCACATCCTGCCAAGGGCTGCCTTGCTTGGTTTACCCAGGTTTTTCTTCCGTTTTTCTGACTTAACCCTGGCATCCCTCCTCTCTGGGAACGAGAGCAGAGAACACTCTGCACAAATCAGCTGGGTCATTATGGGAAGCATGCCTACTCACTTTCTGGCCCAGGGGAGTTAAAGGGGGTTCCGTGCAGCCGACACGGCGGTGACCCCATCGCTGCCGGCCTCCTGGCCGCGCTGGGGTGCTCGGAGGGGGTGTGCACGTGGACAGGTTTCTCAGCTGCACAGCTCTTCCCTCACAGAGAAGGGTGGTCCTCATCTCTCCCCAAGTCCCTTCCAGCCAGCATTTAATATGCTTGCCACAAAGCAGACGTGAGCCTGGGTGTCCGGCACGCAGAGAAGCTTCTAGAAGGGCAAACATCCACCTGGGTAGAATGTCCACTAGAAACAGTGAAGCTCTCTCGTCCCCTGGGCACTTCCACAGAAGACAAGGGCTTGCGGTGGGGGAGGCTGATCTCTCACATTGATGTCTCTCCCCCTGCCCCCTTCCTCTCTCTGAAAATCAATAAACATACTACTGGGTGTGAGTTTAAAAAAAATAAAAATAAAAAAATGCACTAAATGTAGAACTTTTCCCAGGAACTGGAAACCACACTCATTTAATCAGCCCAACATTCTGAAATGGGCTGGGGGGTCTGCCCTCAGGAGGGCATCACTGTTGTCACAGTGGAGGGGTGCTACCAGCATCTGGGGGACAGGGGCCGGGCAGGCTGCCATGCGAGCCTCAAGGCACAGAACAGCCTTCCAGCAATGGAGCAGGGCCTGGCCTCATGTGTCAACGGTGCCTGAGTGAGAAACCCTGGTGTCAACCCCAACTGCCATGCTCTAGACCCCAACCGTCCACTTCTGGGGTGATCTGGGGCAGAAGGGCTTGCACCTCCCGAGGCTGGGAAGCAGAAGTCCTGAGACAGGCCCTCAGCAAGCTGAGGCCGTGTGCAGAGGGAAACGAAGTCTCTGGGTTAGACCGTCCGCCAGTCCTTTGGAGTCCCGAAGGTGCAAGCCTGTTTGTCCACTCCCCTCGCACGGAGGTCTGCATCAGTGCTGAGCCCGAAGGAAGGAGCCGCAGAAGGTACAGACACGCCATTTGCATGTGTTACTTCTCTCTCTGCGAGGCCGCAGAGGAATTTGCAAATTAAATGCATTGAGGTTACAGGTGTACCTTGTAGGCAAACAACCTTTCTCTTAAAAAGAGGGCTGAGCGCCTGTTAGGAGAACTTTTGAGGACTATCATACTAATAACAAATATAATGTAATGTAATATAATACAAATATTATTAATGTAATTAACATAATGCAATGAATATAATATAAATATTTTTTGTCTCATTATCAAAGGCCCCCTTCTCTACCCTCAGACACCTTGTGCCACTCTAAATGTGGACACTCCTGTGCAGTAGGGTTACCAGGTAAAGTACAGAGCATACATAATTACAGTTTCAGACCAACGACGAACAATTTTTGTCTAAGTATGTCCCATGCGATATTCTGGGATATTTATACCACACGAGTTTTGTTTTTGTCTGAAATTCAAATGCAGCTGGGCATCCTACGCACTGACTGGCCAGACCCGGCAGCCCTGTGAACACACGTTCACACCCGTCTTGCACGTGCCTCCATACACAAGAACACCCATGTGCACAAACGTGCGCTCGTGCACACAAAGGACTGGCACACCCAGCCCCTGGATTCAGATACCTGCAGGTGCACAGGAGCGTGCACACCCACGCACGCTCTTTCATCCTCCGCTGTCACGGAGCACACTTGGGTCCGCAAGTGCCTCAGAGCTGCGTTCACAGCCACAGGGTCTGTGGCTGCTTCCCGAGGCCGGCTCCTCCCAAGAGCCTCACGGAGCCTGCGGTTGCTGGCGGCCATGATTCTTTCCTGAAGTTCCCATGCATTTTACAGCCCTGGCCTGGTCGGGGAGCAGGGGCCTGGGCTGGCGCTTCCCCTCGGGTTCAGCCGGCCTCAGCCTCCCTTTCCCTAGGGCCTCCCTTCCCCTAACAGCGTCTCCATTACTTTCTGGCCGGCTGGCTGGTGGCCTTTCTCTGCAGCAGGCCTCTTCCCTCCCGGCTCCCCAGCGGCTCATATCCTGGTTTACGGCCCCAGGGCAGAGCCGAGGGGCCTGCAGGCTGGATGTTCTGAGATTTTTATTGGCATCTCCATCAAGATGAGGGCCGCGGGGGTCCTTCAGGCCTTCCGGAGCCGCTTTATTGGAGCCGGCCTTCCAGACGGCCCAGGAGCAGCGCTTTTCGGGGGCATCTGGTTTCTCCGCTGGGCCTGTGCCGGCTCCTCTGTGTTTGCCTTGGCAGCGCCTCCCTGGCCTGTTTCGATCCGCACCTCGCCTTGGGCGTTAGTGGCCTGTGGGAGGATGAGGTGGCAGGGAAGCCATTTCCCCACAGCCGTGGGGACACAAACGGAGCTTTGTGTCTGCGGGCAGCAGGTGGAAAGGAAAGCACTCAGGCCCCTCCAGTGCTCAGGGGAAATGCTCTGGAGTTGGAAGACGTTAAAATGTGAATAAAAACCGCTCCAGATCGGCTGCACCTTGAGAACCCACGCTCGCTGGCTTGCTCATGGGGAGATTGAGTGGCTGGGTCTCAATTACCACCAACTCCTTTGGTATTGGAATAGGAAAGAGGCAGGTGGGATTAATATTCTGCAAGGGCATTTAAATTTAAAAACCCCAGTGCAGGCTCAGTTCACTCTCGACTCTGAGCAACAGACAGCAGGGAGGAAGTGGCAGCCGCTGAGGGTCTCTATGGTATGTGTGGCCCTCTCTCGACTGGGTTAGCCCATAAATCAAATGAACATCCCGCTTATTCTTAATAAAAGAAGCAAGGCTAGTACGATGGACTGGATTGTGAAGCCCTGACCTCCCCTACTACTTCAGAATGTGATTGCATTTGGGGACAGGGTCTTTGAGGAGGTGACAGGGTGAGCCCTCATCCAGTGTGACTGGTGTCCTTATAAGTAGAGGAGATAGAACATGCACGGGCACAGAAGGAGGACCGAGTGAGGAAACAGGAAGGAGGTGGCCGTCTACAAGCCCTGGAGGGAGGCCTCCGAAGAAGCCAACCCTGCTGACACCCGGATTTCGAACTTCCAGCCTCCAGAACTGTGAGGGAAATAAATTTCTGTTGTCTGCGCCCCCTGGTCCATGGTACTTTGTAGTAGTCCCCGCGGACGAATACTGTTAATGAGAAGGATGTTTCCAGGTAGAACTTACATTCCATTTTGTATGCTTGGCAAACTTGAGGGGCAGCCTCATGATAGAGGGTGAGACTGGACTCTGCTCCACCCGGTGCTCGGGCTGTTAATTTTCCCACAGCTTCACCACTCATCCTAGCTGTCCTTTGCTTTAGTCTTTCACTCACTCATAGTTTGGGTTCCCCGAGAAGTACACCCCAAGACTTGGGTCCAATTGGCTTCCTGGGAGGTGGTTCAGGGAGCAGGGGAGGGGGCGGGGAAGGGAGAAATGAGTGAGGTGTTGCTGTGGCTTATGGAAGATCAGTCCTGTTGAGGAGCTCCTGAGACTATTTGGAGCACCCCTCAGGCTTGTCCCAACCTGGGGCGGGAAGCTGGGCTGTTTTCCAGCCACCCCATTCCTCATTTTTGAAGGTTACCCCTGTGTGTTTACTCCAGGGTTACTCCAGTTGCTGGAGCAGGTGGCCTGGCCAGAGATACCGGAGAGGGCCCACGGGGGCAGGAAATGTCTCCCTAGGGTGCCGGAGGGACCGGGTGGGGTGCTTGGGCCTCTGCTTGCCACGCAACTCGCTCTGCCTCGCACTGCTCTCACAGACCCCGGGGCCTCTGTCCAGGCCTGTCAGAGCCAAGTCCTGGCCCCGCTCATCTCCTTGCTCCTAGCTGTGGACCTGCTGCTGCTCCTTCCCACACCGACCTTCCCCTTTGACCTTGGCTCCACGTTTCACGCTCGGGTCTGTGGACAAACTGTGTCTCCAGCCCTCGCCCTGTGCTCTCCCCCATGGACAGCAGTCCTCTCTCATGGGAGGGCCTTCCCACTCTGGGATGCCCCATGTTATACCTGGTATCGCTCTGGAGGCCATGAGGTTGTCCCAGGACCAGCCGCCTCATAGGGGTAAAGCTTTTTCCTCCGCATTTGCTGAGCACTTAGTGGGCAGTGGACACCGAGTACCTGCTCTGTGCCCAGCGACATGCCAGGGGTACGAAGGTGGGTAACTTGGGGTCTCTGCCCTGGAGGGGCTCCCGGCTGATGATGAGGGCCAGCTTTGCCCCAGTTGCTCTGCAAACCACTCTGCCTTCGGAAAGCCTAGAGCTGCGCCATCACACATGCGGAGGAGGAGGCAGTGGTGAATGTCCCTGCTTGCCTTCCTTCGGGCAGAGCTCTGTGGGGTACCACACACGGACACCTCTCAGCAGGTCCCTCGGAATCGGACCCCAGCCTGCAGCAGCAAACTCCTTCGGGCTCCCTTGAATCGTCTGCTCCTCGTCACTGCCTCCAGCTGCCTGGCATCACCTCCTGAACACACTGCCTTTGCTCCAGCCCACACTGTAGGCTCTGCTTCCAGAGAGTCCGGGCTACGCCCCATCCCTGTGCCCTGTGCTGGGTGTGACCAGTGTGTGGCTCGACTTTGAGTGCACCTGCTGTGCCAGCTTCGGTGGGGGAGGGGAAGCACCGGGGACCCCAGCTGTGGTCACGTGGCTCATCTGCGTTCTTTAATCTGGCTATTTCAGTAATAAACCTGACTTCTTAAAAAATCTCCATCTGGCCCTGGCTGGTGTAGCTCCGTGGATTGAGCACAGGCTGTGAACCAAAGGGTCGCCGGTTCAGTTTCCAGTCAGGACACATGCCTGGGTTGTGGGCCAGGTCCCCAGTGGGATCCACGTGAGAGGCAACCATACACTGATGTTTCTCTCCCTCTCTTTCTCCTTCCCTTCCCCTCTCTCTAAATAAATAAATAAAATCTTTAAAAAAAAAAGAAGAAAAAAGACTTTAAAAAATAATAAAATAATAGTAATAAATCTCCATCTGTCTGGATCCTAGCTCTGCTTCTCGATTGTTTCTGAACACACAAAAGGAGGAGATGTGATTAATTAGCTTTCTCAAAAACCCCAATGTTTGTACAAATGTACATACCACTGTCTTTTTACTTTATTATTTTTAATCCACCATATTGGTATGTCCTTTATATACAGTTTGAGAAATTTTCAACTGAGTGACGTGAGAATATTCCCAGTCAAACACACACACCGACCCCAGCCAAGGAACGTCCCCTGGATTCCAGCCATCACCGCAGCGCTTTGCCTGTATTGCACTGTCTGGTGCGTGGAAACATAAATGTTCTCCTCTGTGACTTCTCTCACAGACGTTTCCTTTTCATGGCCAAGTCGTGTCCGACCGCACAGTCACAGGTTTTCGTTTGTCCCGGGTCCATGCTGAGGAGTCGTGTTGCTGAGACCGAGGGTAGGGTTCTGTTCGACTTTGCGAGAAATCTCCTGTCCCAGGGGTGTGTGAGTTTCAGTCACTCCCCGTCATTCCCGGCACTTGGTCCTTTCAGTTTTCATGGGAGCCATTCCAGCAGACGGGTGGTGGCACCTCATCCTGACAGCCCACTCCTGCCTTCCTCTGTGGAGTGTCTGTTCAAGTCGTTTGCCCGTTTCTTTTTAGTCGGGTTGTTTCCTTGTCATTGAGTTGTAGGTGTTCTCTCCATATTCTGGATACAAGTCTGATCAGGTAGGTGTATAGCAAATATTTCCTCCCAGTCTATGGCTTGCCTTTGCAATTTCTTCATGGTATCTTTGTTGTTGTTTGTAATTAAGAAAAAAAAAGCACAAAGCTCCTTCCTCTATTGTTTTCATGGAATACTTTAAAATGCAGTATCTGGCCGTCTGAGTTTTCTGACCCTCTTCCCACCCCCAGCTCTCATCTGCCTTGGTCTTTCCATCACTTGGTTACACTATTACGCCATTCTGATTTCCTTCTAGCAGTTTCTTCTCAGTGTGGGGTCCGGTCCTGGGCTCTTTCTAATACACAGCTGGAAATGTGTAGACCTCTGACTTCAAACTATTCCTAAAAATCTCAGAGTATTTCTGTAGGTTAGATGCTGACGTGTAACTGACAAACAATAAACAAAGGCACCGGATTCCCTGCACGTGTGACCTTCCTCAGATGGGAAATGAGAAGACAACGAACTCCGAACAGGGAGGTGGGTTCAGCCCAGACATGGGGCTAGCCAGACTTGGACTTGAACGGAAAGGGAGGTGTCTAAGTGCATTCCTATGGGTGACTGTCTGTTCTGGAGCGCAGACATGCTGGGCCTGACTCGTCAGAGTGACATAGGGACGACAGTGCCGTGTGACTCTCTAGTGGTTGACGATGATTATGGTCATGGCTTAGCCCACCCCTCAGGCAGATGCCAAGGGAGCACCCACTCTGGGTGGGCCCTGCACTAAGGGCCGGGGTCCAGGGACAGACAAGATAGATAGCGCCTCCCCGGGGGAATTCCAGCCCTCGTCTCCTGCTCAAAACACTGGAACTTCCCGCACATCCATAAAATATCGCCAAGACTCTAAAGCCAAAATATTGGCTCTTGGGAACAAAGGCTCAGTGTGTTTAACCTTGTTGAAAGTAGAATCCTAACAAAAAGACATTTGCCTGTCTCCCCTTTAAAATGTGCATATACAAACACAAACAAAACAGAACAAAGAAGGGTATATGCATCTCAGTTTCTGGTTTTAATTTTCTCTTTGTGGGCCCAAACCAGATTCGAGTTTCTAAGGCAGCTTATCAGCGGTGGGGGTGGAGTCGGGATGCGATTTTGCACGGAACGCGGCCGTTTGAAGCCCTTTCTCTTCGGTGGGCATTATCTTCTGTTTTTGAGCAGATGTTTCTGTGATCTCCAACCCGGCCCGTCGGCGCGGCCCAACTCTGTCAAAGGGTCCCCGGATTGTTCCAGGGGACACTGAAGCTTCACAGGAGAAACGCTGATGATCTGAGAACTTGCTGGCAGGATGGTCAGCCCCTTGGGGACGATGAGAGGGTCATCGAAGTTCAATATCTTGGTTTCCCTACAATTAGGGAAGCAGAAGGCTCCAAAAGAGGATCAATTTATCAAATCGTGTCCTCTGGGTGGTTTGCGACCTGAGTCCATTAAAGCCGCTCTCTGTCAGGCAGCAGACTGCATTCTCCTGAGCCAAGACCGTCCCAGCTTTTAAACGCGGGCTGAGAAACTAACCTTTTTTGATGGTGGGGCTTCAGTGCAATGCAGCCACCCGTAGGACACTCACAGGCGAGGGGGTGGGGGAGGCCTCCAGGGCTTGTCCGAGGCAAAGGCAGGACTTGGACCAGGTCCATCTGGGTCCATGGCTCCCACCTAGAAAGGCCTGGGTGGGGGCGGGGGGGGGGGACAGCGGCATCATCTACAGTCTCAGCTGTCCCTGAAAGTGCTGGGGGCAAGTGATGGTCTTGCTGCAGACCATTTATTCGTCTCTGGTTGGAGGAGCCCAAACTGTCCAATGGTTTTCCTATGAGTAAAATAAACTGAAGGCTGGGGAGACATGGAGCACGGATTGCTTTGTAGCAAAAGGCGGAGAGGGGCCTGCTGTTGTACAGTGCCCAGGAGGGGGACCCAGTTTCCCTCCTGAAAACCGCGTCTGTCTTCGCCTGCCTCTGTGCCCAGATCTGGGCTTTTCAGGGCCCTGCCCTCCCCTCTCACAGCTTCCTTGGCCTCACCTTGGACCCCTAACCCCTACCTCCCTTCTACCTGGACTGTGGGTCTCTTAGGCATTCAGAGTCTAAGGCCACCCCTCTCTGGTCTGGGCTGTAGGAATGACCTCTGAACAGCCCCCGTTTCCCCTCCTGCCCCTACAAACCACACACCCCTGCTGCAGCTGGAGGGGCCTCGTCAAAGCATGGAGCTGACCACGCAGTGACCTGCTCAAGCCCCTCCAGTGGCTCAGGCCTAAGCATGGGGCAAGCCCACTTCTGCCCCTCCCTTCCCCTTCTCCTGGCACCCCGGGGCTGCTCTCTCCAGGGAGGCCTCCCCGATTGCCCCCTGTACATCCACCAACCCTCTTGGGTGGGGCAGGGCTTTCCTACCATGGATGGCAGGATAACTCAACCTGGCTAAAGCAAAAATGGGGATTTATTGGCTTGTGTAACCGAAAAGTCCATAAAAGGGCTGGCTCAGGACTGAAATAATGTCATCAGGGCTCAGTTTCCCTCTGTCTGCCTCCTCTCTCTATCTCTCTCTCTCTCTCACACACGCGCCCCCCTTTGCTTCCCTCTGTAGACCAAGCTTTTCCTGCTACAGGTGCAGAGAGCCTTCGGTGTCACGTCAGCCCAGCTGAGACCCCCTGATGGTAAAAGAGGCCTTTCCTCCCCAGCCTCTCAGTGGAGAACCCCAGCTAGGGACTGGTCCCTGGGTCACCTGCATTTCCTGTATGGCCAGAGGGATGAGGCTCTGATCGCCCAGGCCTGGGTCACCTGTCCTTCCATTCGGCCAAGGAACCAGATGGGCAGCTATACTGGAATCAGAAGGATGCCGGGCAGAGCTGTTCAAGGAAGGAAGCAGCTATGTTAAGAAGACTTGGGACGGGGTGCTGGGCAAATGCAAACAGCCACGACCTCCACACCACCTGGTCTGGGGGGTAGGTTGACGGGAGTCCTCGGTTTTTCAGAGATATTTATGTGGCTGCCTCATGTTTCTATTCTCTTCGCATTTTCTCTGTCTGGTTCTCTTTCTGTCTCGTTGTCTGGTGAGCATTCTAGCACCTTGCCCACCTCCAGGCGAGGCCCAGGTATAAATACATGGAGGAGCACAAAAGGAGCCTTTGCTGGGCAGGTCTCTCACACGGGGTCCTCATCGCCGCCCCCTAGATTACATGTGTCTCCCCACCTCTGTTTTATTTTTTCTGAGGTTAGCTGGGCTTCACATTCCATTAATATCATTTCAGCACCTACTCACTGCTGGGTACTTTCATTTCTCTTACCTCCCCTGATCCCTGGATTACAGCTGAGGAACCAAACGCCGAGACAGGTGAATACTCATTGTCCTGGTTTCCTAGGCTACTGTCACAAATGACCACATACTCTGTGGCTGAAAACAAATGGGAATATATTCTCATAATGTTTAGAAGGCCAGAAGTCCAAAATTGAGGCCTTGGCAGGGCTGGTTTCCCCTGAGGGTAAGAGGGAGGATTGTTCTGTGCCTCTCGCCGGGCCACGGGTGGTTGCCAGAGGTCACTGGCACGCCTCAGCTTGCAGCTGAATGGCTCCAACCTGTGCCTCCATCGTCACATGGCCATCTCTCATGTGTCCTTCTGTCACCTTCTTATGAAGACCCAAAGCATATTAGGGTGAACTGCATCCAGAAGGATGGGTCAGATTCGGTTGTGCAGAAATGGCAGAAAAAGCCGTTTTGGGCAAGGCACTGATCAGAAGCAAGATTGAAAGTCAGGAAAGTATTTGCGGGAACAAAGGGGTAGCTCTGTCTGGCTAGCTTAGAGCTCGGATATTGCCAATGGAAGAGGCTTATTTTAACTGGGGACCCACATGAGTGTCCATATTTACCCTTCAAGTCCCCCCGTTCTAGTGGAAATCCACTTCCCGAGCTGCTGACCGCCCAAGGGCAGCAGAAGCCCTCACCCACGGGCCCAGGTGAGGGGAGCCCACTGCCCTTCTCACGCATCCACAGCCAGCCCCGCCCAGGCCCAGGAACCAGAGCGCTGCAGGGACGCTGGGCGCGCTGCGTCTCCAGAGGCGCTGCTGAGATCCAACCCAATGCACTGCGTGGAAAGGCTTCCAGTGTGTTTACCCGGTTGCCATGGGTTTGCTTTCTGCGTCAGGCGCTCTGTCAGACCCGACAATTGGCTAACATTTTTATTTTTAGGCATGGGTCACCGGCTCTTTTCATTCTCCTGCCGGGTTCGCCCCCGCTCCAGAGCTCCAGGGAACCGGAGCTCTGCAGGCCCAAATGAATGGCGGCAGCAGGAAGTGGGGTGGGTGGTGTTTTCTGAGCAGGACACCGTGTCCTGGAGCGAGAAGCCTTGTTCCAGCAGGGTTCCATTTGTGTCTTGGCAGAGCACGGGGACAGCAGTGGGTGTTGGCCAAGAACGGGCATAGCCACGCCCACGTGGCAAGGCTGGCACTGTGAGGGGGTGAGTAGGTAGGGCGGACCCCCCGCAGATGGTGGGAGGATGTCCGCATGGCCAGCGGCATGTGGCGAGGGTGACAGGGAGCAGGTGGCTACTGGGGCTGGAAGTCAGGGTCCACAGAGATCTATGGGACGCCCAGAGAGGGGCAGCAGACATGAAGCGGAGGTAGGAAAGAACACTCACAGGTCTAACCAAAGAGGGGAATCAGAAATGGGACCCTCATATTAGGGATGAGATACAAGTCAGGCAGGAACGAAGCTGGACCCCAGGCTTAGAGCAGAGCCCCCCTGCACCCCAATACTATTTGCATTTGGATCTGGACAGCTCTCTGCCGCAGGGTGTTCAGCACCTTCTCTGCTCCACCTACTAGATGCCAATAATGCTCCCTCCCCAGTGGTGAGAACTAGAAAACGTCTCTAGACATTCCCAAATGTCTAGGCAAGCAAAATTGTCCCTGGCTGAGGCTCAGAGGGAGCTGGAGGCTGAATAGGTGTGGGATTTGGGTGGCAGGCTCAGGTGCCACCAAGTAAACAAAGATCCAATTACCGATGCAAACGGCAGCTCCTCGGCTTGCCCCACACCACGTAGGGCCTCTGGTGGCAAACCACAGAAGTCAGTTTTGGCCAACGGCCCTAAAAGGAAGGTATGGGAAGAGTACACTGAAGGAAGGGGACATTCCTCAAAAATGTCACAAGGCTGAAAGATTTGGCTCAGACATGGGCAGGGCCGAGGCGGCCTCATTTCCCCGGTCTGTGTGATGGGAATAGTGCAGCGCCCGCTGCCTAGAGGCATTGCAGCATTCAGTGAGTTGAGTTGCTACATGGACCTGACACGTGGGAAGCACAGCGTGAGAGTGAGCTGTTGTAACTATGACCGTTGTTGTGTTATTTTTGCAATGTCCCCATTCGTGACCCGGCTGCTGTCCTTCTTTCCATCTCCACCTCTGTCACCCTGTCCCTTGCCCCCACGCTCCAGCCACCCTAAGGCCACTTCCGGCCTCTCCAGGGCTAGGCCCTTGCACGTTTCCACCCAGCCGAAGAGACAACATCCATGGAATTTGTTTCAAGGTTCTGTCTGTCGTCTCTCAGGTGTTTAGATGGAGAGTCAGCCTGGCGCCGGAAGCAGCGGGTCCCCGGAATGTTTCTCAGAGGCGGTGGGGAAGTGTCAAACATGAGAGGGCTGTCCTGAGAAGGGAGTCGCTGCCACTGAGGATTTGATGGGCAAGAGGACCCCACCGAGGGCAGGGGACAGGCAGGAGCCCAGGTCGGGCAGGTGTGGCCCTCCGCCCCCCTGCAGGATGGCCCTAATGCAAGCTGGCTGCCTCTTTTCCACTTTGAGCTTCGAAGAGGGGGATGCAGGCTGCAGGCGAAGGGTTAAGCCAGGGAGAGACCAGTTCCAAGTGTCCCCTGAAGCCTGTCGTCTGGGGATCGACAGGAGCCAACGGTGTGAGGGAAACGTGCCATGGCCACGTCTCACCCAGGCCGTGGGGCCTGGCTCGAAGGGCCTTTCAGAGCAAAGAGGTGAGATTTTTAACGGCAGAGCCATGAGTGCTGTGGGAAGGCTGTGGACAGGTAGCTGGCACTTCTGCCTCATCACCTGGAGACACCGTGGTGAGGACAAACGGAAAGGCTTCTCTTCAGGACGGATGTGCCCAGGCTGCCTCGGAGTGACAGCACCGCCGCCGGGAGGCGTGGGCCCTGCACCTGGCTGCTGTTCTATTTTAAGCTTGCTCCATATTGAATCTGGACTCAAAATTGCTAATGTGAAGAGTAGTCACGGTGCCAGTTAAATGTTTATGCTCTTATTTAACAACAGTTTTCATTTGCATAAAGAGACTGACTTCGTCAATCCCCCGACAGTTCTCACCTCTGCCCGGGACAGGCCAGCTTCAGGGGGGCCCAGAACACCACTTGGTGCTGGTCACCGGGGTGGCCCCCAGAATGTGGGGCGGGGGTGGAGCCTGCCCTTGACCGCAGCTCATATCATGCTCATGTGAGACTGTGTATTAGGCTTCTGCTGGCTGCTGTAACAAACTACCACATGGTTGCTGAATTAAAAGAACATGCGTTTATGATCTTACAGCTTTGGAGGTCAGAAGTCCAGAAATTGGGCTAAAATCAAGATATTAGTAGAGCCGTGTTCCCTCTGGGGGCTTTAGGGGAAAAGCCATTCTTGGTCTTTTCTAGCTTCTAGAGGCCATGTGCATCCCTTGGCTTGTGGCCCCCTTCCATGGATGGATGGATGGGATGGATAGATGGATGGATAATGGATGGACGGATGGATGATGGGTGGATGGATGATGGATGGATGGATGGATGGACGGACGGATGATGGATGGATGGATGGATGGATGGATGACAGATGATTGGTGGATGGATGATGGATGGATGACAGATGATGGGTGGATGGATGCTGAATGGATGGATGGATGATTGATTGATGCATAGAAGGACGGGTAGGTGGATGGATAGACTGATGGATGGATAGAAATCCAGGAAGCCCTTTGTCTCCTCTAGGCTCTCATCTCCACGGCAGAGACCATTGTGAAGCATCTCTCCTTCCCACCCCCGCTCCCCAGAGCTGCCGTGTTTCCTCCCTCCGCCAGCATCAGGATGTTTCTTTGGCTTCATGGGGAGAGCCTGTCCTTTTTACAAACCTCCCACGGAACCAGTCTCCTCCACTTATGAGAAAGTAAGTATGTTGTTTAATCACCAGCGGTGCCAGTTAATAACCTTAAACAAAGAGATTAGTTCTGCTTTTATTTGATGGTACAATGGAGAGCGTGAAATATTTCACAGCCTGGTAATGTGGAACAGATGGGAAAGACCCCGCCTCCCAGGGCCTCTGCCTCTCTCCCACCTTCCGCCAGCAGCCAAAACCAGGCGGCCACTTAGGACAATGAGCGGGCTGGAAGGCAGCCAAAGGACTGCTTGTCCAGGGGCCTCAGGTGGCCGCCCAGGCCTGATAACCCTGCTGGCTTTCTCACTGGAAAGGGTCACTTTACAATCCCCGGGAACACTGAGTGTGCCACAGTGCCTCTAGATGGGTGAGCCAAAGCCCTCGCCAGCTTCACGTAGGTACGTTTGGAGAGGGTTTTTCCACTCGTGCTGATTATGTCATGGCACTTCCACCACCAAAGCCCAGAAGCTGGAAAAAATCACCAAGGAGTACACTTGGATTTGGCTGTGTGCTGTGCAGCCTTGGGCATGTCTGTAACCTCTCTGAGCCAGCTGGAAAGGTCACTGTGAAGCCTGCATGAGATCAGGGCTCACAGGAGCAGAGCAGGGCCTGAAACTGACCTCAGGCCAAGCGACCAGGCTTAGAATGACGGGTCCACTTGGAAAGAGAGTGCATGTGCGTGGCCTGAGGGGCTGATCCCACACAGAACTTTGAAAATTTTGAACAGAAAGGCATCCTGGGGATTATTTAGACCGAAGGACGCAAAGGGAAGGCCTGTGGGCCACATCCAGCCCACCCTCCACACGGTTCACACAGGTATTTTTTAAGCATTCAAATTAGCTGCCAATTGAAAAGAAATTGGCATTACAATTTGAAGTCTCCTGTGATCTCGAAACCACCAGACTCAGTAACCCAAAGGTAGCACACCCACATGGCAACGACCAGACAGGGCCCCAAACCTTCCTTCACCGTATTTTTTATGCTCAGTGCAGTCTCTCCTTCGGGATGTGGCCCACACAACGGGGTGTTTCCTGGCTGGGCTCTGAAAGCGTGTGGGTTCATGGGCCAGTGTTGAGAGCAATCCCCTCACTTTTACAGATAAATGAATTAAAGTTGAAGAAAGGAATCCAAATATGGCCCTTCCCCTCCCCACCATGCTAGACATCACCAAGAAATCTTGGAGCTCTGTGCTTAATTACAGCCTCGGAATCCTTCTTAACACAGTACTTCAGGCAGGTGTTCAGTGAGCCCGGCAGGTAGCTCTGGGCTAAGAGGTTTTGTTCTAGATTCCCCAGCACTGCTCTGTTCTCCCTGAGAATTTGTTCTTCCTTCTGCCCCTCACAGTCTTGGGAACTAGACACAATGATATCTTTGGCGTCTATTGTAAGAACCAAATGAAGGAACACTGGTGGAAATGCCTGGTAAGTTGTGAATGCGGCATTATCGTTGCATTAAGTCTGGCCTGCATGACCCATAAAATAAAGGGCTCCCTTCACGACGTCCTCCCAACCCCAGGACAAATTCAGGGTTCGATCCCTGTTAACACGTGGCTGTAGGAGGTGTTTCAGCAACCCCAACTACCCGTGCTGCGTTTGGCCCCCCGGGCTCTGGTCACGGACGGTCATGCCTGTCAGGGAACATGTGATTGTAAGATGTTTCTTTAATGAACTGCAATCTCTTTCCTTATGGCCCCTGCGTTGCTGGCCCCGTCCTTGATCCCAAAGTCACGGCCTGCTCCGTGCTTAGCCGCTGGCTCTGGCTGCTCCCGCCCCCGCCCTGGCGCACCGCACCAGAGCGCTCGTTACCCAGCGCGGCAGTTTCCAAAGGGAGGACGTAGTCCACTCCCTCCTCTGTGCCCAGAGCCCTGCTCAGACAACGCACAGCATTCAGAACAGAGATAGGGCCCCAGTTTAACTTTCTGGTTTCTGAAGAATCGACTTAATCAGTTCATGAGTCAGGGAGGGATTCCCCAGGGGTGTGCCCCGGAGCTCTGACGGGGCTCCCAGTCTGACAGCCCAAGTGACGCAGTCACAGAGGCCAGACAGTGAGAGCCACATGTGTGTGTTCAGGCGGGTCTAGGTGTGGCTGTGTGCGTCTGTGTGTGGTGTGTGTGCACGGTAATTGTGTGTTGTCTGTCTGTGTGTGCGTGCATGTGGTGTGTGGTGGGTGCATGTGCCCGTGGTGTGTGATGTGTGTGGTATGTAGGGATGTGTGTGATATGTGGGGCACGCGTGTGCAAACATGTGTGTGTGCCTGGTGTGTAGGTCGTGAGTGTGCATGTGCAACGGCGTGGCCCCTCGCCCATGGCCCCAGCACAAAGGACTAGTCAGGACCTGACCCTGAGCTTCAGGCCCAGCCGGCGCATTGTTCTCCCCACGGTCTCCTCGCGCCCGTGCGTGGCTGTGTGAAGCGCACTGACGCTGCTGGCAGAGCGCCAGCGCCACTCACGCCTGCACCCCCACTGCACAGAGAGGGGGTGCGAGGAGCAGCCGGGGGACCTGGGCTCCCAAGAGTCACAAAGCAAGTGGTGGCCATGCTGGGGCTGGACCCGATTTCTCCCCATGCCCGGCCCAGGGTGCTTTCTCCCGGTGCCCTTCGGGCCAGCCTGCCAGGGAGCTGGTCTCACAGAGGGACCTGGCTGGGGCCTGGGGCCAGGCTGGCACGTGAGGGGTGGCCCGGCCGGAAACTGGGCAAGTACACCCCTGAGCAGGGTTGACAAACTTTTCTGTGAAGGGCCTAAGAGGAAATATTTTACCATATTTTTCAGACTATATGACGCACTGTCCCCCCCCCAAATTTTGGAGGAAATGGGGGTGCGTCTTATAGTCTGAATGTAGCTGAATTATATAGTCTGAATGTTATTTGTTATTAAATATTTTACCACATTTTTTGCTTCAAACTTTTTTTTCCTATTTTCCTCCTCTAAAACCTAGGTGCGTCTTACAGTCCAAAAAAGATGGTAGGTCTTTATAAGCTAAGAGGCAAAACTGAAAATATGATGTGGGTACTTGAATAACTATTTAAAATGTAACCATTTTAAAATTTAGAAATCATTTTTATCTTCTTGGGCTGTACAGAAAGGGGGGCAGCCAGTCCCTGCCCTACGGGACATAAGCATCAAAGCAGACAATTGGCTCTGTGGAACCAGAATCCGGAGCGCAGACAGGCGGTGTCAGATCCAGCGGGTGAGCGGCCACGGCAGGGAACAAAGAAGCAGTGAGGGCGCTGCGTGGCCGGTGCAATACGCCGGTCACACCCTGGCCTCCTGGAGGGGGAGCGGGTCAGAGCCCTGGGTACATGAAGCTTCAACAGACTGTTGTCAGAGGAGGGTCTGCGTCCTGGGACCACCGAGATGACCAATGGAGAGAGAGTCCATGGCAAAGGCAGCGTTCAGGAAAGTGGTCGGGAGCCGCATGAGCCGAGAGGACCTCGCCGGCTGCGTGTCCAGTCTTTCCGTGGGTGGGAACCTTGCACTGCCTGACCCCAATGCCCCGGTCCTGTGGATGCAGTGGGCCTAACCTGCAGTCTTTGCCCACCCTCTCCTCGGTCATCTTGGGAACTGCACACACAGGTGATTCACGCCCCAGAGGCCTCCGCACAGCCCCCTTCCCCTCTGCCCACCCCCTTAACCTCATGGGGAGGTCCCCATGACCCGCTGTCTTAGGAGAAAGGGCTTTTAGCCTCGATGGCACATGGCCTGGGATGATATGATGCAACCAGCCACAGTATGGTGCCACAGACAGCCCTGCTGAAGGCTGGGCGTGAAAGACAGCGGGGAAGGGACGTTCCCCGGGGGCTGACTCCAAGCTGTGCCTGGAAGGAGACGTGACTGTGGGTGCAGATCTATGTGGGATGCTGAGCAGGGGCCAGACTAGCAGTCAAGCTCCGTCACAGTAGGAGCGCTGGGTTTATGTTGTGCTCTCCATTTCATTTATTCCTGACGTATGGTGGGTGCTCCATAATAGTCTTTACTTGAATATTCTTCACTTAATTCTTGACTTGACCTAAGGATGGTCAGGGGCTCGAGAAGAACAAGACTGCAGGCTGATGACAAGGCGGTCTGAGGAAGAGAGTTGCAGCCAGCTGTGAGCACGGTGGCAGGGATGGGCGTGGTTAGCCTTATGATTTAACTTGCAGACTCCAGGACAGCAAGAAGAAAACTGACCGAGCAGAGACACGGATACACCGACCAGTGTGACACGTGGCTGAGTGGGCATGCTATGTGCGGGAGGTGGACCACTGGAGGAGGGAGCTCCTTGTTTCTGCTGCTGTTTTCATTTGGAAGTTCAGACACAGTCAGGAGTGTGCATGGACATTAAGTCCCCAGACATGTCACCTGTGGAGGGTGCTGTGGGTTTGCTCATTCGTCACCCGTTAAACTCCTTGCAAGATGCCCTCCAGTCCTGCAGAAAGGGGCACGCTGAAATGATGTCCCTGCACGTCCTTGCTGCTGAGTCCTGGACAAGAGCTCAGCTTCACCCACTTGGGATCTCTTGCATGGCCCTTGGTGTGGAAGACGGGCGGCCTTATGTGGCACTTGTCTAGCTGCTGTGGGTGGACGGCAGCGGCAGCAGCGGTAGCAGCGGTTTCCTGGTTCGGCAGCTCCTTATAGGGGCGACCGTCTCTTTCTCCCTCGTGGAAAAGGCAGCACGTCCTGGGGGCTGGAGTTCTTCCTGGGTGCTCACACTAGAATCTACTCCTTCAGTTCTGCCAGCAATTTCACAAGCCACCTCATAAAAAATCCTATTCTCCTTAAAGTAGTAGTAGAGTGGATTCTGTTGTCTGCAACTGAGCCCTGACTGATTCTAGAATTTTCCCTCCACAAGTATCCTTAGGGCACTTGTAAACCCATAGAGGACACCCCCAACCCCAGCAGCACCTGTGGACAGAACTGTGGGATCACACTCAGTGTCCTGGGCATTCTGAGCTCAGATGGCTAGAACAAGACGTTCCTCTGAACCCGTCTGACAGAGGAAGGAGCCGGGGTGGAAGGTGAGTGACTAGCTCCTGATTATCGAGTGTCTTCTATGTGTCAAGGACCATGAGAGCCCTGTCCATATGCTGTCCCCTTCCTCCTCACCACCACAGCCCTCCGAGGAAAGTGTCATCCAGGAGCATCAGAGAATTCTCCCAAGGTCAAATACCTTGGACATGCCAGGATGCTGGGAGCCAAGCCCAGATGAGGCTGATGCCAAGCCTGGTCCTAGAACAGATTCATCCCTATCTTTAAGGAAGCAGGTTAAGGGCAAAAGAGAATCCTTACATTTTTTCCAAAGCTATAAAACAAAAACCTT
Organism: Micronycteris hirsuta; assembly: GCA_004026765.1. Classification (NCBI taxonomy): domain Eukaryota; kingdom Metazoa; phylum Chordata; class Mammalia; order Chiroptera; family Phyllostomidae; genus Micronycteris; species Micronycteris hirsuta. Next base: position 86,034 of record PVJI01003243.1, read on the forward strand.
ATTTAAAAAATTTTTTTTTAAGTTTTGGAGCATGTTAGAACCATGCAGAACTAGCACCCAGTTTGCATGTGACCTTGACCCAGTCTCCTCTAATGCTAACGCCTACATGACCACAGGACCCTGGTCCAAACCAAGAAGGGAATGCGGGGCAGCATTAGGAATGAAACTACAGACACCATCGGTGTTTCGCTGGGTTTTTTGCTAACGTGCTTGTACGGTTCCAGGATGTGATCCAGGGTACCACGTGGTGTTCGGCATTTATTTAAAATTTCACTTTTCTTTTTGTCATGTCTTCACCTCCTTCCAAGGCAAAAGGGGCCTCGATTATTTGCACATGCCCCAGGACAGGAAACACACACTTGCCACACGAGAGAGGACAGTCGGGAACAATTTCCCTTGGTGTCTGCCGGTAGAGGAGCCTCCTGTTGGAAACAGGCAGCGGAAAGCCACAGTGACGGGCGAGGGGGAGCTGGGAGCAGCGACCTGGGTGCACGCGGCATGTGAGGCAAGGCGAAATCTCGGCACAGAAAGCCCAAGAAAGTCGGGCAGCCCCCCTGGAAGTGTAATCGAGGGAAGCAGGGGGAGGAAGGTCCCTGTGGGGGGCGGTGGGAGCCAGGAATCGACAGCCGGTGACGGAAGAGGCCGACAGGGCCAAGTAGCTGAGTAGCATTCGCACCAAGGGGCGTCCACCCGAAATGATGAATCTCTCCCATTAAGCATGTCACGGCTGGGCTTGGAAGCCACAGATGAAAACAGAGGTAAGATAATTACTTCCATAACACGTCTGGCTGTGAAAATAAGATCACATCAGCATAAACATGAGTTAATCCCCCAGCCAGGAGCGGGCGGGGGGGAGGGCGGTGCTCTGGGAAGGTCTCAACACTGCGTGTGTGTTTAATGTCACTTTCACGATGGGCTGGGTCCCCCCAAAGGTGTGAAATTACAACAAGGGAGGCAGAATCTAGCTTTCCCACTGAAACCATGTTTTCATGCCGAAGTTCCTGACCCGAGGTGCGATGCTTCTGTTGTGGGAAAAGCACGCACACCATGTTTGGTTACTGTGAAGGATGAACGGAATATTTGCACGCTGCACGGAGTCAGGCTTTTAAAATCAGCTCAAGAGGGCAAGGCCGTGACCAATTCCATGCACACCTAAAGGGCAGAGAGTCCCAGAGGGCAAAGGTCTGTCTTCCATCACAGGATATGCTTTATGCTTTGGACAGCCCATGAAAGGCGAGGGGCCTCTGTGTCCCAGGCCGTGAGAGTCGCAGGGGTAATTTGGGGCATTTGGCGCCCCTCGAAGACTTCAGACTGTGGGGCCCCAGATGCCTGGTGGACACGCTCCTTCCAGTTGCAAATTCCTTGGAGTGAACTTAATAAAGGTTTTTCTGGCTGTCCTTCTGTCCTTTGACGGCAGCAGCTGTGGGAGCTGGCATGCCGATGACGCCATCATCTACCGTGAAACGAGGCCCCCTGTGGAAACCAAGCCCCCCACCCGGCAGCACAGACGTGCCACCCTTCACTCTTTGTCTGCAGAGCTGCTCCTTTAAGTTGAAAACGCGGGGCGATTTGAACAGTGTTTAACTCCAGGGCACGTGCCATGGAGTCAGATCCCGGATGGAGAAGGTTCAGAGTCTTTCTCGCTTAGATGAAGGGAAAGCCCAGCAGAGGTGTCCCGCACACGGCCTAGGATGGCTATGAATGCAGCCCAACACAAAACTGTAAATTTACTTAAAACATTATGAGATTTTTTTGTTTCTGTTAGTGTTTATGTATTTAATGTGTGGCCCAAGACAACTCTTCTTCTTCTAGTTGTGGCCCAGAGACGCCAGAAGGCTGGACCCCCCTGTCCCTGGTCTCTGCCTCTTCCTTGCTACTTAAGGATGAAGGATGACAGACGCATTGCTTCTCACCTGAGGGGTCCTTCTTTCCCTTCCCGAAAGTTGAGAAGGGTTTCTTAAGATGACACATTCGGAAACAGATCACATGCATTATTATAATGAAGTAACGGCAGGTTTTTCCGTTTGCGGGGAAAATAAATTATGCAAGACGCAAAGCCCCTCTAGCTGACACCCTGCTCACAGAAAGGCTCTGAATGGAAGTGTGTACTTCACGCCGTTGTCAGCAGACTCTGGTCACGGACTGTCCTTTGCTTGGCCAGCCAGGGACACTGCTCAGAGCCTGCTTTCACGGGCGGTGGGTCCTGCTTCACGTGCCCACCTCTCAGACCTCTCCTTGCATCGGTGCAGCATCCCCTATGATCCCCGAATCCGAACCTCAGCGCGCTGTGGGCTGGGAAACCTGATCGCCAGCCAGCCACAACTAAGGACTGTTAAAGGAAGCGCCCCAGCAGGGCTTTGATCCGGGGGGCGGGGGCGGAAGGGCCTCCTGTTACCTGCCGGTGCCGGGATCTGCTTGGGGCCACCTCACCAAGCTACTCGGGGCACATGTGTAGTTTTCAAACCGCAGGACCTGCCCCTCCGCCCCTGAGTCTGTGACCCGGGATGTCTGGGAGCTGCTGCCAGCGCCGCTGAAGATGCCTCCCAGGTGATGCCGACGTTGACGCCGGGTTGAAGGATGCTGTGGCCTTGAGCCCCACCTGGGCATACACCGGGCAGTCATCCTGCCAGGGGGACTCACAATGCCAATTGGGCGGCCTTCGTCACAGGGCATCTCCCTCCTCATAACCTCTTCGGACAGACCCCTTCCTTTAGTTCTTCAGAAAAAGAATTTCCAGACCACACAATCTTTCATAGACCAAAATAGAGATTTTTATTTCCAAATGTAAAGCAGATCCATTTAAAAAAACACAAAGCAACAACAAAAACATCGAGCCATGTCTGAGAACACTGCTACGTCCGACCAGAACAGCAGGGAGGGGACAAGAGCTTCCGTGTGACTTTAAAACGCAGCACTGAGCAGGAGCTCGGAGGGTCCTCCCGTCCCTCCCGAGCAGGGAAGGCGGAGGAGGCTCTGGCGGGTCTCGGATGTGACGTGAACTGAGATAACACACGTGTTCCGGGACAGTCACTTGGCTCCAGCACCGCTGGCCTTCCCAGAAAGCTTAATTGATTGCAAATGCTTGTTTTACAATCACAAATACTAGGACGGGAGTGGATATGGTCCCTGTGTGTGTACTGTTTACATAATAGAACACAAGAAACAATGAGGTCACTTTGCTTTGGACGCCAAAACCCACTTACCCAGCGTCTACACACATGCACGCACACACGCACACGCTCCGTCACGCCGCTGCCAGCTCATTGCCCTGCCCAGCCCTGGGAATGGCTGGTCTCGGGACTTGAAAAGGGGGGAGGCACCCATCCCCCAGAGCTGGGACTGGAAGCGTGCTGTTTTTCCTGCTCTGGCACCTCCGGTGCTCGACCGATTCGATGACCATCACTGGTCTCTAAATCACAAAGACGCAGAGACAGGCACACAGTGAGAGAGACAGGGGCACGTTCAGGACCCTCTGAGCTGAGTTCCCGCTCACAAGCAGGTTACACGCAAAATGGGAAAAAAGACCCATTGTTTCCAGGCCAACCCAAGGGCGCTTCCCGAAGGCAGAGACTGCCGAGGTCCGTGGACCTTCCCCACGTGTGGAGAGTGGCAGGGGGGACACCAGTGGCTCCTGCGTGAGACGTAAAGCACGGAATTAGGGAACATCCGGGTCCAGCGTGGTCGCCCTGACGTTCCCAGAGACCACAGAGCTGGTGTCTATCATCGGAAGCCCAGGGCTGGGCACAAGGGCTGCTGGACTGCGCATCTAGGTGGGGGTGTGCGTGTAGTGCACATGCATGGTACACACACACGGCACATTCACACACACACCACGTTCACACACACCACATTCTCACACACACCACGCTCACACACACAAGCACACATACCATATTCACACACACACACACATCACGTACCATACTCAGACACACCACACACCATGCACACACATGCATGCACACAACTTCCTCTGTCCACTTCTTCCTTAACAATGAAACTTCTGGAACACGCACAGCCACTGCCTCTGCAGAGAACATGCCTCTCTTCTTCCTCCCCTGGAAGGCATCAGAATTGTTCTATGGGCAGCAGCGTCATAAAACCAACTGTCCTCCACCTGCCCTGCAAGAGGTGGCCTGTCTCTGTTTCTCTAAGCACAAGGCTCCATTCCCCGGCCCTTCGCCCAGGTGTTGCCAGCCCCCAATGCCCGTGAGAGTGGGCATTTGGAAAACACCCCACAGGCCCTGCTCTGGACCGACACGCTCAACCAGCTCACCAGCCACCAAAGCAGCGGCTGCCTGTGACCCACCAAGAAAGGCAGCGGAGGCAGAAGTTCCGTGAGGAGGCCTGGAGCCCAGCATTCCTGGGTGCAAGTCCCAACTGACCTCTCACCAACCAACTGATCGCTTTTAGGCAAGCTGCTAACCCTCTCTGTGCTCTGGTTTCAGCATCTAAAAATAAGACCATGATGCCCTAGCATGGGTGTTTGGAAGGAACCAGGGCCATCTCGCAGGTCCTCAATTTCTGTCTTTTCTGTTCTGTCCCTGTGTCATCAGAATAGGAACAGGGCTGCAGACCTGTGTCCAGGTCGCTGAGCTCAGAAAGGAAGTCTAGGACACTTTGGGGACACTGAGGTCCTGTTGTGTGATTACTAGCTCCAGCCTGGACAAGGTGGTTGGGTACCACCCTGTGAGCAGCTGTGATGTTACCATGGTAACCAAAAGGCAGGCACTGAGGATGCTGTTCCTGCCTCTGGGTGCTCTGCTGTAAGATTTGTTTTTAGACCATGAGCTTTTGTTTTTTTAAAATTTCCCTTTAAAAACAATTCTCCCTTCTTCTTACTTTGACAGACAGAAGGCACTTCTCTTGTCATTGGGACTGACATTGGGACGATGGCCTGTTTAAGTCCTTGGAATCTGGGCCTCTGCTGAAGTCCCCATGGGCTCCGCCAACCAGGTGGCAGGATCAATTAGTGATGTCTGCCAGGGATGCAGTAAAGGAGGTAGATGCCCACGTATTTAATGCTGGGCCAGAGCTCTTGGACTCAGCATCCCTCCTCTGTTGCTGACCCAGACTGGTGACAATCAGATTGGGGTGAGGGGAGCAAGGGGAGCCCCAGTGGATTAGCTGAGTCCCTGTAAGAGGGAATTAGGGCATGATCGCAACTGGGCCAGGGACACAAGACACTAGCTCGAGATCACTGTGCGGCCACCAGTGAGATATCAAACTTCAGAGGAAGCCACTGGTGTCTCAGGATTCATGGGTGGGCAGGGACCTCAGGCGCAGCCTCTCTGGGTGGGGCGGCGGGGGGGGGGTCCGCTCACCTGCTCTGCTCTGGGGAGTACAGTAGGCGGGAATGGGGAAGGGCAAGAGCTTATGCTAATTCATGGACAAATCCATCGCTGGAATGTCCACTACCAACCTGGAAACTCTTTGGTGGGAAAAATCAGGTTCTCAGTTTGGTATTTGCAGCCACAAGTTTATACCATGAACCATGACTGAAGATTACTAATTGTGCCAGTAATAGAAATAACCATGAACTTGCCATGTTTCAGGGCTTGCTCCCAGGGTGTGGGCAGCAATTCACCAGGGGCGCTCAGATGGTGCCCCCTGCCCAGGGACAAGCATCCCCATCCTCTGCTCTCAGCTGGGAACTCCCGCCAGCTGCCTGAGGCAATCAGGTTCTGAGAGACGGAAGTGGTGCCCTCACCCAGGACCCATTTTCTCTGCACCCAGGAGGGAACTGAGTGTCAGCAAACACGCTCACTGCGGGGGTTGCCATACAGTTCCACAAACCACAGCGGAAGGTCCTGCCCCAGGACCTCACAGGAGGACAGGGGGCTCAGCTCCCAGGCAAACATGGGAAGGGGCTGGAGTGACTGTGCTCCTGGAAGTGACTCTTCTTGGGACCCAGGGCCAGCCCCAAAGGGAAGAGCCCCATCCCCAAGGAACAGAAAGGCAGAGACACTTGCTCTGCTCATGAAACCCACCCCCGGGGTCTGCAGAGGCTGCACCCAGGAGACCCTGGCAGAACCTGGTGGAACCCTCTTCCCAGCATGGGCTTTGGGGGCAGACAAACCTGGGTCCCACTTCTGCAGGGACAAGAGTCTTTCTACCTTTAAGCCTCAGTTTGGTCACCTCAACAATGGAGTGAAGTAACACCAGGCCCTGAGCATTGTGGGAACTCAACTGGAAGGCACTCTGTTCTATGCTCTCGTCATCGCTCCCTCCGCCCGCTATGTCCCATCCCAGCACCATGGGACTCTTCTGGTCCATCCACCGCCTACACCTCCCATCAGGGGAGCTAAGAAAAGCTCCCCATGGAGCAGGGCAAGCAGCAGCTTCAGCTTCCACTAGGCTCACTAGTGTCCCGCCCCCACCCACTGTCCCCTCTCCTCCCGCCCCTCCCCTCCTCCTCTTTCTCCTCCTCTGCCTTCTCTCCCTCTCTCTCTCTCCTTCTCCCTCTTTTTTCTCCCTCTCTTTTCCCCGCCCCTCTCTCTCTCACACACACACACACACACACACACGCGGGGCTGAGCAGTGCCGTTCACCTTTCCACCCTCCCCTTGTGCTCTGGGGACAGAGGAAAACCAAACACTCGGTCCCACCAGCTCGTCTCTCACTGGGACATTTAAAGCTCTTCGCAGCTCTTGTTTAGGAAGCTAGAAAGTCATAAAAATCCTAGCTGTCTACACGCTCTTTAAGCAAAGAGATTACACTGGAAAAGTGCTGGTAAATGGGCTGTTAGGTCATATTACAACTGCATGTATACAAAGTAAGGAAAATACCAGTTTCCTTTTTAAAAAAACAATTCTGCAAACAAGTAGACTCTACGGCATCATTATCAAAGTTTAAAAAACACACACTCCCACCGCCAGCCCACATACCGCAGCCTGTCCCTCCCCGAAGGAGACCAGACCCCTCACAGCCACATTCCTGTTAAAGGGTTTTGTTCTCTGAAGTGACTGACTGCGGGTTGGGGGATCCTGTCCTGTGCTGTGTAGTGAGCAGGGCTGCCCGCCGCCACCTCGCTGTGTGCTCATGGACAAGTGCCTTCCCCTCTCTGGGCCCCTCAGCTTTTGTCCTATGAAGTGGGGAAGTGGAGACATCCAAGGCCCTGCCCCAGCTCCAACCTTCCAGGACGGAACCCACACAAGCCAGAGCGCCTGGGTTTGCTGCCTGGGCTGAGGTCTTGGGTCATGTGGCTTGGACTCTCCAGTGGAGAGTCACCTGTGGGTGTGGCCTTGTGGCTTGGTGTCTAAATGTCTGAGGAAAAGGGTGCTTCCCTCGGCAATCCCACTTCCCTGCGCCAAATGTCCAGCCCCTTTTGGTTCCCGGGAGGCCTGGCGGAGGCCTGGCGGGGCCTGCGCTAGAAAGGGAGGGGCAGGTGCTGGGGGCAGTGCGCCCTTGAGCCCTCGGTTTCCCCTCTGCTTGCAGGGACTTCCTGGGTCTGTGAGACATGATGCTTCCAAAGGCCTGAGGAGCCCCCCTGGGTGTTTTTGCAGCTGAACAGACAAATGGATTTGAAAAGAGGGGGCACTAGGCATGTCTATAAAGGAAGACTTAGTGCTGAAGTGCTGATTCAGGGAAAGCACGACCCCGTTATAAAGCACTCAGGACCCACTCCGGAACTCCCTGGGAGGAGGGGACATGCTTCCGGCCTCGGGGCCCAGCACGGAGTCATCCCGGCTCCTCCCTAGACGGTGCATGGAGCCTTCCTGGCCAGCCCTGGCTGGAGAGGGCCGGGGTTGGGGAGCCTGGAGCCAGGCTCCCCCGTGGGGGCATGTGTGGGACATTCTCAGTCAGAGGACGTGCCTCTGCCCAAAGGCCCTGCCGGAAGTGGGAGGGACAGCCCTTCAGATGGGCTGAGCTCCAAGGCCGAACTCATCTCTGGCCCAGACCCTCCATCCCTGGTCTCCGTTGCGCCATGGGCTCCCCTTCTGTCCCTGCGGCTCGAGCTGGAGACAATGACAAACCCAGCCCGAGAGTGATGGAGGTAACACATCTTCCCCGTCACTGTCTGGGGTGCCTGCTGCACACAGGGCACCCACCCCCACTCCTGGGGAGGTCTTAACAGGGGCGTCTCTCTCCGCCGTGATTTCCTCCCTGAACAGAACGTACGGGGCACATGCTGAGCGTCCCACGAAGAACCCGTGCGTGGCCATGGCCTGCGTCCCTGGTCCATGCGCTCAGGGGCTCCCCTGCGCTGCCTCTACTTCTCTCGGGGCTGCTCTCATGGTGCTTCCCTCCCCTCGCTGTCACATGTCGCTTTTCACTGTGTCACCGGGCCTGCCTTTGATCATCACCATTTCTGCTCTAGTCTGCCATCATTTTAAAAACTAGACAAGCCTGTCTGTCCTCATTGTGCCTAAAACAGGACTCGCGGGTGCTAAGTGAGGGCCGGGGTGCCGGTCTGCGGTGACAGCTCCAAGGCCTTTCCCCTAACATCTGGATTGGGGCTGGACTTCTGGGTAAGAGGCTGCCGTCCACCAGACACATCACGGCTCCCAGGGCTGACCGTGGACCAGGGCAGCCACACCATACCTTTCTCCCCAGCACGCATGGATGCCTCCTTTGAAACAACCCATCCTGAGCATTTATATACAGAGCATACAAAAAGTCTATACATGATTCCTGGTCACGCATGGACACATTTAGTATAAATAGGCGAAGACAACACTGTAAAAAGTAGTTTTGTGCTGGGAACGCTGCTGCAGTAGTTATACTGGGCAGCTTGGCCGCCTGGCCTGCCCCTGTTTCCAGAGTCCCCGGCGTCCTCAGGAGGAGCCCAAGGCTGATAGAAGGCGGGAGAAGAAAGTCACCTGTGTGCCCCCCGGTGGGCTAGGTGGGGGGCGGGCCGTTGTAACGGAGCATGAGCATGAAGGAGCGGGCGAAGTTGTTGGACAGCGTGCAGCTGCGGTCGTCTTCGCCCACCGGGAGCAGGAGCAGCAGCAGCAGGAGCAGCAGCAGCAGCAGCTGCAGAGGCAGCGCCACGCAGCACACCTTCCGGAACAGGGCGCAGGGTCTGCGCCCTCGCTGGGCCTGCAGAACCAGAGCAGCAGGGGTGAGTGGGCAGGGGCTCTGTGTGGGCGGGGCGGGGCGGGGCGGGGCCAGGAGGACAATGGGGCGGGGAGGGGCGGGGCCAGGAGGACGGCGAGGCGGGGCTAAGAGGACGCCATGGGCAGCTGCGGCTCTGGGGCTTGTATCTGACCGCCAGCTGGGAAATGGGCCCAATGACAGTTTTGCCAGAAAACAAAGATCTCTCTAGTTTTCTCAAACCATTCAAGGCACAAAAGGAAGAACAAATATATCAAGTTACAGGCCCTGCCAGTTACAGACCTCTGCCTGACAGTGAGACCTAGGTGGGAATCTTGAGGTCACTCAACTTCTCTAAACTTCAAACTTCTCATCTATAAAAAGGGGTGATAATGACACCCACACAAAAGAGTTGTGAGAAATAAATGAGATGGGGCCTGCACATAGTAGGTGCTCAAAACCACTGTCTGTATTGTTATTATGCATCATTCATATCATCCTCATAATCACAGTCACCACCACCACCACCGCCATTATCCTCCTCATCATCATCACCATCATCACGCTCTTCAGCACCACCTTCTCCTCCATCACCATCCTCAGCATCAACCCCATCAGTACCACACGGAGCTCAGTCTTACACGTCCAAATGCCTAACGAACATCTTTGCCACAATGTCCACACGAGTGGCCCAAGGACACTTCTGAGTTCTGGAGGGACTGGCTGGGTCGCGCCTTCACGGGGGTGCAGGGCCAAGAGCGGGCCACTTAGGAAAGCAGAGGGCACTGAGGTCACAATTCAGCATGGCGCAGGGCAGGGCCCAGCTCTCCGGGGCTGGCTGACAGGTTCCAGTGCAGTTCCTGTGGGACCTTGGGCAAGCCAGTAACTTCTCTGTGCATCTGTTCTCTTCTCCGCAAAGTTGGGATAAAAGATCCACCTCCCGTTTGCTGGGTTGTGGTGAGGACTCCAAGTGAAGTACATTTACACACCAATTAAAAAGTAAGTAAGCTCTTATTTGTAGTACTGTTATTATAAAATACATCTGCTGGCTCCCTGCAGAACCAAAGGTTCCCTCTCCAAGACGCCAAAAGTTACAAGCAAGTGATGGGGATGACGGTGGTGGTGGTGATGATGGCCATGAGGGTGGTGGTGGTGATGAGGAAACATTGCTAAATGCAGATGTTCCGGGCAGGTCCTAACCAGGGACTTCTGTCTCTCTCCCTGTCATACCCGAGTCACTTCACCCGCTGTCCCCTCCAGGCCGATAGCACTTGTCTCTGTGCCTCCAGCCTCAGATGGCCTCACTCACCGAAGTCTGTAGATGCTTTGTAAGAACAGACCCCTGGTGGCCTGCACGACAGAGCAGCTTGGCTGGCTACACTGACATCAGCAGTGACTTCAGGGGCAGCGTGCAAAGCCCTGTGAGCACCGTGCGCAGAGGAGGAGGCCTCCCCGCAGTGGCCAGGCTGGGGCAGACCCGGCGGGTGGTGAGCTTTTGCCCACCCGCTCGGCTCATGTAGGGCCGGCCGCCTGAAGGAGTCCAACTTGACTCCACCTCTCAGGTTGCCTTTGCCTCATTCCAAATCCCCAGCCCGTCTGGGAGTGGGACGGAGGGTGAGACGACACGCGGAGGCCCTCCTCGGCCTGGGTTCACTCCGCAACTGCACACCTGTAATTAACGGTCTCCCGAATGTGTTTACATGGGTTCCGCTTCTGTTGGCTCCTCCACCCTCCCAGCGAACTCCTAGCTGCCCGAGGCGAGGAGCTGGGCCTTGGCCATGACCCTCGGGGGTATCACTTTTGAAGGTCTACAGTGTGTTTGCATTAAGCCGTGTTGCGGCAGGACGCCTGCTGCCTACTCAGCGGCTGTTTACGTAAGAGTTCCCATCCTCACTTTGAGGGACCTGAATTCTAAAATGTTCCTTAAAATAAAAGATACATTTTAATATGATTCTCGAGTGCTCAGAAAGCACACATGCGACCACGCAGTAGGCATAAGCTACATTCTAAGTAGCCGACAAAGAAATCGACAGTCTCGGCTCCTCCCAGGTCTGGGAGCTCCTCTGTCCCTCAGTTTCCCGCAGAAAGTACTGCCTGCGCTCCACCCAGTGGGACCAACCCAAAGACAGAAGGGGCTCCCCCTGGACAGGACAAGCCCCCGTGTGGGAGGGTACAGAAGTGGAGGGTTTACAGCGCTTGGTGGTGGAGACGGCAGATGTCGTGTGATCCCCACCACTCGTGAGAGTTTGAGAAGTTCAGGAAGCTGGGACCTAATCATCTGCCATTAATGACAGGGTGAGAGGGGATACTGGGGAAAAAGAGGGTTTGGAATTTTGGGTTCTAAGCCTGGCTCTGTGTGACCTAGGACAGGCCTATTAACCTCTCTGAGCTGCAGTTCCTTCGTCTGTGGGGAAATGGGAGAGCAATACCTTCCTACTGAAGTTGGTCGGGTAAAGGAGGCGGCGCGTGCTATGCTTAATGATCATAATCAGTGTTTGATAAATGCTCATTCCCTCCGTCCTCTACCTGCTGGGCAGACGGGCAGTTCCAGGGGGCCTCATAAGCTTCCCTTGCTCCAGATGCCAGGGTCAGATGCCATCAACCTCCCAGCCCCATCACAGGGAAAAGCAGTGCTGTCCTTAAATGCCATCTCTGGGGCCCTAAAGGCCCTCACCACTCCTGCCACAGGACCTTTGCACAGGCTGCCCCTTCTGTCTGGAATACTCATTTCCCTCCTTCCACCAATGGACCTGGTTAGCTCCTACTGATCACTCTAACCTCAGCTTGTGAGTGGCTTCCTCGGGCCCCTAGACCAACACGAGCCGCAATCGCACCTTCTCGTGGTGTCCAGACCTTTCCTCTGGAACCTGATTCAGGTCTGCATCCCCAGACACCCCCGAGGTAGCGTTCATGTTAGTTGCGTCCACTGCAGTGTCCCCAGCAGTGCCCAATAAATATTTGCTGAATGACTGAAACATGACTAGAAGGCTCCTTCCCTTCCAGTGCATCTGGCCGTTAGCTCGTCCCCCCACCCCCCACCCCACCGTGCCCGTGGTGTGACTACACAGACGGACCATCGGCTGTGAGCTGTTCCCACTGCCTGGTGGTTCCTGGGAACACCTGGGCTCCCTCATTAGTGAGCGCACCGAACGCGCACCATGAGGCCCTACCACGGTGCTGCCCCGCACTCACGGCTTCCTGAGCTCCGGCACCCCTGGGGGAGGTGGGCCTCCCTGGGCCCATTTCACAGAGGAAGAGACTGAGCCTGTGGGACCCGAACTTGTTCAAGGTCAACAGATAAGCTCAAATCGCCAGCATTGCTCCACAGCCCAGGCTCTGCCCAGCACCCCCCATGGCGTTTCTCAAAGAAGCAGCTAAACCCCCACCACAGAGGTCACCCTCGGCCCCTGCTGTCAGCTGGCCTGGGACTGTTGACGCTGATCCCACCCTGACCTGGGGGCCGAGTGCGGGACTCTCAGGGGCTTTCCACGGAGCTGGTCTCATTCTCCACCACAGAGATGCTGCCAGCACCAAGAGCGAAGGTGACAGACAGGGGCCAGTGTTCCTCTGGCCGTTCAGGATGGGCCAGCTGCGATGCCCCTCATCAAACCCTCAGTCAGCAGTGAGTTCAGGCCCAGAAGGCCCCTCTGACGGGCCACCATGCCATGTGCGGGCTGCCTTCCTCCCCGCGGGTTCCCCCGATACTCTCCCGAATGTCTGGAGCCCACCTCATTCCCCGGCTGCTCCAGGGAGTCTTTGGGCATCCACGGTTCCCCAGCCAGGCCCTGGCCGGCAGGCCCTGGACGCCTGCTCCCTCAGTTTTGGGGCCGGAGCTCTGCATCGCAGCCGAGGACGCACTTCCCATGAGAGCGCAGGGGCTCCGGGTGGCTCCCACCAGGGGCCGGTGGCAGTGGCTGGGCTGCGGCCGGGTCATTCCCTCTCCTCACGGGGGTGGCTCTGCCTATGATGGTCAGGCCATAGAGCTGCATCATTCCAGAAGCCCAGGCCAGTTTGGAGGGGTCAGGGGATGAGGCGGCCTGAGCTGTCCTTCAGGGGGTGCTCTAGTTGACTGGTGGGGAGTGTCTCTGGGTGATATGATTGGCGTGAGGGGTGATTTTGTCTGGGGACGTCCAACCTTTTGGCATCTCCGGGCCACACTGGAAGGAGTTGTCTTGGGCCACACATTAAATTCACAAACATTGATGAAAACTGATGAACAAATAAAAGGTTTTAAGTAAATGTACGATTTTGTGTTGGGCCACATTCACAGCCATCCTGGGCCACAGGTTGGACACCCCTGATTCTGTCATTATTCAAGCAAGGATGAAGTCTCATTCAGGAGCAGATGTATGGGCATTAGGCTGTCTTCCTTCCCCTCCCCTCCCCTGCCCTGTCTCCCCTCCCTTCTCTCCTTCCTCATCTGAGATCCACCCAGGCCCAGGCTCTGGACCTGGGACTAGAATGAAGGTCAGTGAGGGTCCAGGATGACCCAGAGGCATCAGCTGGGGAAAGTGGGTGGTCACACTTCCACTGATACAGGGGTTGGGGTTCGGGTGGGTGTCGGGGATGCAGTGAGGCCACCTTTAGACCTGCTGAGTCTGAGGGGCTCCCCGGGACCCTGAGCAGACGTCTAGCAGGAAGCCGGGACTGAAGTCGGGATAGACCCAGGCCGGAGATGGGCCAGAGAGAGTGAGAGACTCAGAGCCGAAGAGCAGAGTCACGGCGGCGGAAGGACTTGCCGGCGACAGAGTGAACTGTGAGAGGGGAAGAGGCCCTGGAGACCCGGGGAAATAACCGTGGAAGAAGGAGGCCTGTGTTCGCCGTGTGTCTGCGCGGTGCCCCACGGAGCACTTGCTGATTACAAAGGAATGACAGCAGTCTCACAGGGGAGGGACCCGGCAGGCGCCACCTTCATCACATGGTCAGAGGCAGCCTCGCCTGCGTTGGGGCGTGTCCGCACCCGGGGGTCTCCCGGGAGATACACGAGGGAGAACGCGGCCTCGCTTCTGGGACATTCCTGCCAGAAAAGCAAGGCCTGCTCTAAACACAAGGCAGCGCCAAGGAAACCCAACTTGAGGGACATTCTACAGAGTATCTGGCCTGTACTCAAGAAGGTCAAGGGCAGGTGCAACTGAGGAGTCAATACAATGTGTGAAATGCATTCCTGACTGAGGGAAACAATCTGGGAAAAGGACTGTGAATGGCTCCTCCGCACCATGGAATATTATTCGGCGGTGAAACAAATGGGACAGGAAGCTGTGGAGAGGCCCGGAGGGGATTTAAATGCCTGCCGCTAAGTGGCACAAGTAGCAGGACGGTGGTTGCCAGGGGCTCTGGAGGAGGGAAAGGGGACAATAAAAGGAGCACCGGGGAGTTTTCATGTCATACTGGGTTCGATCCTGTCGTGGCACGCACATGTCATCATGCATTTGTCCAAACCCACAGAATGTGCCCCACCGAGAGTGAGCTCTGAGCCAGGGACCTGAGTTAGTGATGGTGCAGCCAGATCAGTTCATCGACCGTAAGCAATGCGCCGGGCCAGCGCCAGGGGGTGGTGACCGCAGAGACGTGGCAGAGAGGCGAGGGGCGTGTGGGAGCTCTCTGCAGGATCTGCCATTTTTTTATAGAGCTGTAACCGCTCAAAAAACAAGGAGTATTCCTTTTTCTTAAAGGCTACGAGGCAGTGTAAACATTTTGTGTATGGACTGAGGATTAAGTAACGGTATTTCATGAACACTGAATCTTATCAATGCTGATTCTGAAAACTGAAAAAGAAAGAAACAAAAAAACAGAGAGAGAGGCATGCACTGTCGGTCACGGCCAAGAAGGGCAGCCGAGGAACTAGAGGAACTGGGCAGGGGTGTCCAACCCGCTCCCTGTGGCCTGCATGCGGCCCAATACAAAATTGTACATTTACTTAAAACATTATGAGATATTTTTGTGATTATGTTTCGCAGTGTATTTAACATGCATCCAAGACAACTCTTCTTCTTCCAGTGTGGCCCCGAGCCACCGAAAGGTCAGACACCCTTGCTAGAGGAACATGGTCCTTGGCCCCAGGCTGTCCAGGGGCCAAGTATGTGAGGACGGAGATACGGTTCCTGTGCCTCATGGAGAGGCGGCTGCTGGTCGCCTCGCGGGGATGAATTTCAGAGGGGGTCCAGGGTGGAAGGCAGGTGGACTGAGCCATGGAAGGAGGAGGAAGTAGAAAGAGCAAATGCCATTAACTCTGGATTCCAGCGGTCAAAGACACATTTCAAAAACTCCACGTCCAAAGGGTTAGCATGGACTCTTCCGTCAATCAGCAAGGGCCAGTTGCCCCTGGGCTCAGCAGACGGGCGGACAGGCCCCAGGGGTGACGTAGCACGAGGTTTGATGTCTGTCCCTGGCTCTCTCCTTCGGAAGGTCAGACAGCATGGCCCTGGCGAAGCTCAGGCCTTCGATTGCAGAAAAACCAAACCTGACCGGTCCCCAAGGTTGGGCAGTGAATTGCAGGGCGGTAAAGTCAGGCTGCGTCCCCTCCGCCTCCAGCCCGACCTGGCCGTTGCCACCACGGAGACAGGGCCAAGAGGCCACGCTCCTCCCACCGCAAAGTCAAGGTGGCCATGAGCATCAGGGGCCCGACATGTGGGCTAGCACACAGTAGGGATTATTGAAAAAAATCAGTCAGTGGGAGAGAAAGTCATTATCTAACGTGGAAAACTCACTGATGCCGTGAGATTTGGTATTACAGCCTCTCTAAGACACTGTTTGTAAGCTGCGCCATTATTTTACATGCCACTAGTTAAGAAAAAAACTAACAAGTAACAGGGAGCATCAGTTGGAGACCCCACATCAAGCTGGGGCACCACAATGCTGTCCCTTCAGTATCGGGGGCAACAAGGACTAGCCCCACCTCACAGAGAAGGGAAGCAAGGAAATTCAAGGCCGACCTTGGCACTGGGTGAAGGGCAGGAAACCAAACTCGCCCTGAGAACTGGGACCACAGGCTGGGGCTCCCAGGGGTGGGCCGTCTGAGTTCACCCAGTCAGGTCAGTGTGGTCCAGAGGAAAACAGAACACAACGCAACCCACAAGCGGAGATG
Source organism: Micronycteris hirsuta (assembly GCA_004026765.1). Lineage (NCBI taxonomy): Eukaryota > Metazoa > Chordata > Mammalia > Chiroptera > Phyllostomidae > Micronycteris > Micronycteris hirsuta. The sequence goes on from PVJI01003243.1 coordinate 102,154, forward strand.
TTGATGTAAAGAAATCTCAGGTGGATGGCGTCCAGGGGGATGGGGAGAAGCTGGTCGACATCCTCGCTGGAAGAACTCGAGTGAAATAAGACACCCCAATTCGAGAAATGTGGAAATGTGAAAAATTAGGAGCCTATTGTATAAACTAGGGTCAAATAAATAAAATGCCACTCTTGGGCCGCCCAGCACTTGAACCTGCACCCAGAGGCCACAGCACCCAATGCTCTCCACGCCTGCGGACCGGCACACGGGCCCTGTGCCAGCTCGCCCGGGCCGGGAGGCTTGCAGAGGCGCTGGGCCACCTGTCCTCCAGCTAACGGTCCGTCTCCAGCAGGCGGGCTCCGCTCCCCGGGCTGGGGCAGGAATTCATTTGACTCAAGGCCCAACTGCAACACGCAAAGCAATTTCATTTCGTGTCTGAGTGCTGCAGGCAAACAGCTCGTGGCGCTGAGCCGGCAATGTGTAGGCAGCTGCAAATTTAATAAATCTTAATTATTCTGTTTATACAAACAAGCGGCTGTGGCCCTTGATGGAGCTGGAGCCTTCTGTGACGCGGTGCACGGAGAAAGAAGAAAAGCGTGCAAAGCCAACGGCTCATAAATAATCAGCTTTAGGGCAGGTTTCCCCCTTCCCTTTTGAATAAAAATAATATATGAAATGATTTTAAGTTGGCAAAATGACAACTTCTGAAGACAGTGCCTATTTTCTACCTATCGGGCCTGCATGTGTGTGTGCATATGTGCATGTGTGTGCATACACGCACACACGTGCACACCCCTACACACGCATGCACGCACCCCCACCAGGAAAATGAACACCAGAACCACGCCAAAGGGAGGGTCCCCCAGTAGAGCGTCACTGATCGCTTTGTTCTCAGACACAGGAGCAGGGACAGCATCTGCAGAAGACTCTGGGATCCATATCTCCATGGCAATTAAGGACCTACTATGTGCCGGTCATTATAAGAAATTTGCCTGCCATGAGCTCAGCGGATCCTCCTTCTATTCATTGGGAAGCCGTGGCTAGGTGACTTGCCAATGACCGTATGTGCTAAGGGTGGGTCCCAGATTCCAATATGGAGCACACAGCAGCTCCCACAGGCCAGCCGTGTGAGCCCCACCTGGGAACGTGCTAGACTTGAAGGTTCGTAGGCCACCCCAGACCTACCGAATCCAACACTCTGGGGGAAGGACACAGAATCTGCGCTGAGACAAGTGGTCCTACAAATGAGCCCCAGATGGCTTCTGTAAGTCTACAGAAAATGGAAGCGCCTTCGGGCGCTTACTTCTTCGTAGTGGGCTCAGCCCTATTAGCTCCAAACCCAGCCAGCACCGGACTCAAATATTCACACCTCCGATTGTTTGAAACACAGCCCAAATGAGCAGATGTTTTGGCCATTCAGAACCTGCCCACCCCATGAAATGGTGCCCAGCATCTGTCGGCCACGAGAAAGAGAAGACCCCCACACCACTGCTGCTGCCCTTGGAAGCTTCCTGACCCCGAGCCTCAGTCCTGTGCTCCGCAAGATCAGCTAGACATGGGAGTCCTCTCTCTGCCCCACCCCCCACCCAGCCGGCACACACAGGCTACCAGGGCAGGGCTTTGCTTTTGTGTTCACAGGGACCTCAGGTGCCTAAAACAGCGCTTGGGACAAAGTCAGCATGCGGCAAATATTTGTGAAATGAATGAATGAATGAGCGAATGAATGAGGAGACAGCAGATAAACACGAGGCTGTGAATACTCCACATTAACCCAATTGCAGACTGCTGGGAACTTGACCTTGTGCTGGAGGGCTGGGATCAGACAGCCAAGAGCCCCCTACTCAGAAATACTGAGTGAGCATTTACTATGTGCTAAGTACCAGGGGACCCAGATGTGGCTCCCCATGGACTCTGGCCTGGGAGCTGTATGGATGAGGGCTCCCAGCCAGGGAGGGGCTTCAAGTGCGAGAGCTAGAGGAAGCCCTGGGCCCCCATGTCCCACCAGGCTGTAGAATGTGGACCAACCCAATCCTTTCCGATGCTACTCCCTGTTTCATGAGTCTGTTTATTATTCTAAATTGGGGGGTGGGGGTGGGCAGGGCCTTGGAATCTCTAAAGAACTTCTATAGGCATCAATTTGCATGATATTTAAAACTAGATTATGAAGTAAACAAGGTCCACATTAACAGTTCCATTTCACAGATGGGAAAAGTGAGTCCCAAGAGGCAAAGCGACTTGTTCCAGACCATGAAGCTGATTGGCATGGGGCCCAGAGCACATCCTTGGTCTCGTGACCACCTCGCCCCGTCCAGGGAACACCCTCTCTCCCAAACATGCGAGGCACGACCACCATCTGGGGACCAAGAAGAAACCCTGTGTGCAAAGCATCTGGGGACAGACTCTGCAATGAGAGAGACCTCGAGGAACCCAGCTGCTCTGGGGCAGCGCAGGCTGGAGGTGCGTCTCTCACAGGCAATGCTTGGCAAGAAAACAAGTGTGTTCCCTTGGAAAAGGGGGCCCTGGGGACATGCATTTACACTGGACTTTTCCAGAAGCAAGGAGACCCGCCCGGCCTCACCCTCAGGAGTGCTTTCTCCAAGGCACACCTGGGAGGCTTGGCGTCAGAAGCCCCAGACCACTCCAGAGCCTTTGCTGAACAAGCCTTTCCAGCATGTCACTTCCTGCTTTCCTCACGCTTAAAACGGAGGTGATAATGCCCGGGCGTGTTGCCGGGACGGTTAAATGAAACACCTTAGCCGCGACTGGCAGTTTGTGGCCCACAGTGGATGGTCAGCATGCAGCAGCCAGAGCAACAATGCCTGTTGCTCATCGAGCTGTTACTGTTGCTGCTCTGGCCTGTAAGCCCACGGGAGCGGCTCAGAGCATGTCTCAGGGGCACAAGCACTAACACCTGGGGGAACGGGAAAGGCACCCCGCCCCTTCCTTGTCTGTCCCCCACTGAGCCCCGACGCCTGTCTACCACGCAGGTAACCGCACTGTCCAGTTTGGTCCAGGTTTTCTGGGACAGCGCTGGTTCACACCTGTCGTCACAGCATGGCTGTTAAGAGCGCCCTTGTTCACTCCTCACCTGGTCCTGGTTTCGGACGAAAAAGCCTAGGGTCCCCGCCATCACGTGCCCGTCACAGCTCAGTACACCCCACATACCCCGGGCCTTCCCGGGGCCAGTGCAGTGCGGCCCAGGGCTGGCCTTGCACACATATTCCTCAGACTCCATGGAACTTCCCAAAAGCCCAGGAGTCCCACCCCCGCGTCGCAGGCCCACCGGCCCTCCAGACGCCCTGCCCTCCAGCCGTGTGGAGCAGATGGCAGACTCCATACCTTCTGGAATCCCGTCGGCGGCCCCGGACAGCTCTGTGTCTGTTATTTTAGGGAAGGAGAGGAAAAGGGGAAAAAAAATAGTTAAGTGAGTGAAACTTAAATCCCAACAGAACCTGTAATGGAATATTCATTTTGTCAGGGGAGCGTTTCTTTAAAACTTCTGGTCATCTGGACAGGCTGAACCAGCAGGTGATTCGATTTAATGAGCTTTTTAACGCACTTCAGGTCCAGGTGGGACTCTGTCTGGGAAAGCCGGCGGAGGGCGGCACGGCCATCAGGTTGGGGCTGGGCTGACACCTAGTGGCCGATTCGGACATTGCAGGGCCGGCAAAGGGAACTGCGGAGCGCGGCTTGCCCCGGCTCAGGCTGACCCCCAGCCTCAGTTTCCTGTCGCTTCTCAGGGAATTAGAACAGTACCTCCTGTATAGGGTTGCTACAAGGACATAGCACTTAATAAAGGCTCTTATTAGCTGTTATTGTTTCGTGTGAGGAGACACAGGGGCCCAAAGGGGGAAGGTGCTTTCAGTCACAGAGGTAGGGGAGGAGCGGGCGAGATCCCAGGCTCCAGCTCCCCCGCCTTGAGCAGCGGTGGGGGGGTGGGGGGTGCAAGTCAGTGCCGGCTCTGCCGCCGCCTGGCTCGGGGACCTTGGGCAAGTTTACTTTCTCAGAGCCCCAGCACCCCTCTGGGGACCTGAGGCACAACTGCTCAGGCAGAGGGCCTCTGTGAGGACGGACCAGGCTGACTCCCATAAAGGGTGCAGCTCAGAGGCAGCAAAGTGCTCCACGGACGTTGACCGTGACAGTCACTGCCGCTGTTACCGGAGCCCAGCCTTGCAGGGCGGTAGAACGGGCGAGGGACATCTGGCTAGCCAGCACCCAGGACTCAGCAGTCCCCCTCTTCTCTCTGAGCGGCCCCTCCGTCTGGCCTGTGGGGGCACAGAGCGGGGTGGAGGCAAGCCCACCCAGGTTTCCCAGGTGAGCTGGGGCTCAGCCGTAGTCCCACCCCCCGGGCCTGGGGCCTGAGGGTCTTTAGGCCTACCAGCAGCTGGCTGCTGTCCTTGAGCTTGGACTTGTACAGCATCCACCGGTAGCGCAGATCCTCCAGCTCCTCTGAGGCCCCCCTCGCCGGCCCGAGGCGAAGCAGGTTCTCGAAGAGTTGTTGACCTTCCGGTACCCGAGCCTCCAGTTCCTGTGGGGCAAAGGCAATGAATGTCCCATGCACTTTCCGGAGGGCCCAGATGGCCCCACCTGGCAGCAGGAAGGAGCAAATCAAGTTTCACTGCAGAGAAGCTGACAGCCGCTATTGAGTAAGAATCCCATCTGTGCAAACGTAAGCCAAGGCCAGGCCCTTGCTCTCTGCATTGTGACAGAAGGGACCCCGCAGGACAGGGTCGGCTGCCCTGCTGACCTCCATGGCCACGTCCAACTCTGACAATCTAGAACCAGGTCCTCTGGAGGACTTGACATAAGAGGTGCTGTTATAAAAGCTACCACTGTTGAACATCTTCCTGTTGGCATGGTTACGCCTGGCAGAGTGATGTTGGGACTGGGATTTTTCTACTGAAATATAGCGTTGTGTCCCCCAGGGCGGGGGCACCTTCTATCCTCAGGATTCCTGAGACGGGGTGTGATGTGGGGCTTGGAGCAGCCCCCTACATCCATGGGCCTGGGTTCACATTCTGGCTTTGGGTCCTGCTCTGCCCCATCCAACAGGCTGTGTGACGAGGGCATGTTGCTTAGCTTCCCAGAGTCCCCAGAAGGTGAGCTCAAGGGTGAGAGGGTTCACCCAGGGAACCGCAGCCATCTCTGAGAGCGCCTGCATTGGCTGGCGGTGGCAGGAGGCGGGAGGAGTGGCTGACTAGGAGGTAGGAGGTAGGAGGAAGGCAGGAGGGATGTCCAGGTCGTGGTCAACTAGGTGACTGGACCACGCCTCTCACTGAGGGTGAAATATTAGAAATGATAAAAGGCATTACAGATACAGAACTATGTGGTAAAAAAGAAAAAGAAACCTGAGGTTTGACTACAAAACAAAATAAAATAGCATGCAGTAAAGAGTTCACAAGAGAGCAAGGCACATCGGGCCAAAAGCAGGGTGAGGACGAAGCCCAGAGACGCAGCCCAGGGTGCAGCCCCGCTCTGCCAACAGGACACGGCCGGGTCTGGAAGAAATCGCTGTCACAAAGCGGAGCCGCTTTTGGCAGGCCCCCAGGTCCCTGGACTCAAAGGTCAAAGTCTGGGCCCTGCGGGCGCTGAGACTGAAGGCCCTTCCCTCCTCGCTGAGACTCCCCAGTCTCCACAGTTAAGGTCAACAGTGGTAAGCAGCAGTGAGAGGGGGCAGAGACCAGACCTATTCAGGAGGTGGGATCAAGGAGGGCTTGGGGAGCAGCTCCAGGGGGAAGTGGGAGAGGAAACCCTGGGAGAGGAAGGCTGCCCCGCTGAGCTCGTCCCCACGGCCAGGCTTCAGAACCATGAGTCACATGAAGAGCTGCTGTTTGAAGCCACAGATGCTGGGACGGCCTGTCACACGGCAAAGGGACAGAACGGGGTGAGGAGTTGCACCGTTTCCCAGTCTGGGAGTGCGGAAGCAGGTGGAAGACAGGGACACGCGAAACACAGTTCCTCTAAAACGTCTGAACCAGCCCAGTTTTAAAACCACTGTTTACATACAAACCAGGGCCGCGCCTGAGCTAGGCCTGTGCCCCTGTTTCTGGGAGAACTCCCTGGTAACGAACGCACGGAGGGGGTCACAGACCTGCAGCTTCGTCTCTCTGGTCCTGGCGTCCTTGGCCGTGGTCGTTCTCATGGCAATGGTTCTAACCAGCTTGGTGTTTTCCCCCTGCAGCCACTGCGCAAAGTTCCTCAGGAGCCGGGGGAAACCTTCGGGGCCGCCTTCTGCGTCCTGGGGCGGGTCAGCCTGCAGGAATGCATGGGGCGTCTGAAGTGTCGGGGGGAGAACAGCCTATGGGCCATGTGTCCCGGGGAGAGTGGTAGACAGGGCCAAGTCTGCCGTAGAGAGAGGGCATGAGAGAGGCCTGGGGTCGGGGGGCAAGGAATGCCTCTACTCAATGTGGCCACAGTGTCCAGGGCTCAGGGACATTGCACACTACGGTGGCTCCTCACACTCCTCGATGTGGCCCGAGAGCCTCGGGCTCTGGCTCCGCCTGACCCTGCAGCTCGTCCTCCGAGCCCGAACCCCCACGCACATCGTGGCCCTGGCACTGTGCTCTCTTCCAGGGGTCTTTGCACATGCTGTCTCCTCGGCGTGGAACGCGGCACCCTCCACTCCTCTCCTTGACCCCCACTCCCACTTCCTTTCTCCCTGGAGGGCTCCCCTGCCCCAGAACCGGTCATGGTCAGTCTGCAGCAGGCTCCCGCGGCACGCAGCCCCTCTGCCATGGCAGACCACGCCTACTGTACACCCTCATTTCATTGCTGTAGGTCCTGCTCCTTTGTCTCTGAAAATGTGCTCCTGGGCACAGCAGCAGGCAGGGGGCTTGTGGAAATGCAGACTTGGGGGCCCCAACGCAGACCTGCTGCACTGGAGTCTGCAGTTGTTACTATGATCGGGGTGCACGTCCCAACATGGGGGACTCCGCACTGGGATCTGGGTGCTCGGCTTGGGGGACATGCCTCTGTCCTAGTCAAGGCGGCGTCCAGCCCCAAGCCCCGTGCTCAGAACACGGCCGCCCTCCCCATGTGCATTCGGAGGGAGAATGGAGAATGAGTGGAGTGACGGGCCGTCTGCAAAGAACAAAAAGTGAACCTCTTTTCAACGTGCTTCCCTGGGAAAGGCAGCCAGGGCACAGGCGGGACACCACAATGCACTTAGGTCAGTTGCCTTTACAAAATGGGACGCGTGGCACAAAAAGTGCCCATCTTCCGTGATTTCAGTTTGCAATCTGGGGCCAGCGGGAGGTTTCTAACCCCCAGCCTCCCCACCCTGCAGGGCCGTGCCTCTGAAGGGCGAGGACCTGTCTGTCCGAGGGATGCCTGGGACCTTCCCCAGGGGCCTGGGTCTGGAGTCTCTGCGTCCCTCTGTCCAGTGGCACAAGGAATGCTTGAGACACAGCTGGGCAGGCTCACCCGAGAGAGGACACTGCCAAGTCCTGAGCTGAGCCTGTGGCCACAGGAGATGCTCCCCACCACCTCACCCCGTTCACTGGACTCAGATCTGGCCCCTCCCGGAAGCCCCACTGGATAGACTCGCCTGCCGGTGACGCCTGGAAATGGACAAGGGATCCGTGGGGGTGATGAGAAACCCGGTCTTCGGGATGTTGTTGGTGAAAACCATTTTTGTCCCCGAGTCCACTTCTGTCCTCTGCAGCTGCCGGTTCCTGACGAGGCTGAGAAGACAGATTCAGCCCAGTCACCGTGGGGACAGACATGACGGGGACTCCCAGAAAAGTAACGGAATTGGGGCACATGGCAGTGGGAGGCCACTTCCCTTCCCGGGTCTGTGCCCATCCTTCAGGTTTGTCAGAACGTCCCCAAGGCACATGCATTTCCAGTTTCCTCTTTGAGACCCACATCACGGTCCACGAAGCAGAGGTGCCCATCGATGCAGGTGCGGCCCACGCCCGAGTGGGCTGGAGGCTCCTCCCAGGCCGGGCCGCCTCCCTACTCCCACTGCCCCGCTACAATGCCAAGTGGCCCCCGGCCCCACCGCAGAACCCCAGCCCCCCGTTCTGGGTACACTGAGCTCTCCCCCGAAGGGGAGGGCGATGTCTCCCACAGGCTCAGGGCCGGGAGACCACCTCACCTCAGCAGGCTTTCCTCCTGCAGCCGCAGGGCCCGCCACGACTCTGTCAGCTCCTCCAGCTCCTCCTGGACCACAGCCGCGCCTTCCCGAGAGGACTTTTCCATCACCAGCCGGCCATGCGCTTCGATCAGGGGCAGCTGGGCCTCCTTCTCTGGGAACTCCGCCAGCAGCCGCTGAAGGACACGCATACACACATACACACACACACACACACACACACACACCCAGTGAAGTCCTGGTGGGGGTGGGGTGGGGGTGGGGGACGGCCTCTGACCCCCAGGGTGGGAGCTTTGGCCTGCTTTGGGGGATGCAGCACCTCCACAGGGGAAGCCACCTTACCTCGACTTCGGCCTCACGGGACTGGGCATCCCATGGGCCTGTGTCCCCCAGGTACGACGCCAGCTTCTGAGTAACCACGGCGACCCACTGCCGCAGCTCCAGCAGCTGGTGGCTGAAGGTGCAGTGCTCCCGCACGCCCCGCTGGCACGCGTCCACGAGGCCCTGCAGCACAGCCCGGGGCCCGGGCGCCCTGAGTGCTGGCAGCGCTGAGCCTGGGCCCCCCACCCCGCAGGGCCCCCAGACCAGCCTGGGCCTGGGCTGTGGTGGCCCCCAGGGCTCCCGTTCAGGGCCCCCTGCCCAGCAGGAATGAGAGACGCTGGCCTCCCTTCTGCACGGTGCAAGGAGTTCACCCCGGAAAGACAGATTCTGGTGTAAAGCGCCTCTCAGCCTGTCTTACGTTCCTGCCCCAGGTCTGAGCAGTCGGCTCTCTCATCTACCACTAGTGTGGGTGGAAGTTGGTACAACCACTTGTGAAAATAGTACAACAGGTCGTGTTCTCCTAAAACGGAGCACGGGCAGCCCTATGACCCAGGCTCTCAGCCCTGGGTGCCTGTCCCACAATGCAAGCACGCGTCCACCCGAGGCAGGCGTGCGGCCTTGCCTGCAAGGCCCCGGACCAGAAATCACCCAAGCGCCATCAACGGCAGGACGGATGAAGACACCGAGGCGTTGTCACCCAGCGGGATATGGTACGGCAGCTGGAATGAACAACCTGCACAGCAGTCTGAGGCGACATCCTGGGCGGATTTATAACCGGCACGAGAGCAAGAAACTGTCTGGCTCAGCCCGAATGACTCGTGATCAGGCAGACCCAGCCTGTGCTGTTTCAGGTCCAAGGGCAGGGCCACCTTTAGCTATCAGGAGGGGTGGGTGGTGACTGCAGGAACACAAGGGGCTTGGTGGGGGGGCTGGTAGTTGTATCCCGTGCCGTGGTTTCGGTGCTGGTAACACAGATGCGTTCAGTTTTTGAAAATTTATCAAGCTGCACACTTAGGTGGCCATTTTTCTGCATATGATTAGACTTTGGTGAGAAGTTTTTCAAAACCAGTCTTGCTTTTATTCCCCTGCCCTGGGTCAATTATTGCTCAGCTCTCGCCTTGTTCTTCTCTGTCTCCGTGGCTCCGGGTCCGGCAGAGCAGACGCTCTGTCCTCCTGGTGGCCCAGCCCGGGACTACCTGGGTCAGCCCACCACAGTCCAGTCAGACCGCAGGGGCCGTCACCCCCTCTCAGGCTTGGACCCCTGCCTTACGTCCTCGTGACTCTCTGCAGGGCCCGCGCAGGCCCTGCCTTCCTGCACGTGACGGACAATTGCTGGCACCCCTGGACGGAGGGCAGGCCCACCAGCAGCTGGGACAGCGAGGGTGCCCTCTGACCAGGGCGCCCTCTGACCAGGGCCTGCGAATGCCGCGAAGCTCCACCCCCCTGCGCACTCCCTGACCCCACCCCCTCCTGCCCCCTGTGTTCCTGTGTCAGACCCAGTGCCCGTGATGGCCCCGCTGCCTAGTGGGGTGCATGCCCCCCATGGGGGCAGGGAAACCCCCTGGGCTGTGGGGGAAAGACTTATTAGAACTTGTTGGACTTAAAAAGCACCGAGAACCACAATAATAAAGGAGGGGCAATGTACTGCTTTGGAGAAGCATTTAAACAATAAAGAGGTATGAGGGAATTGGAAATCACCACTGTGCAGCCCCTAATGACACTCAGTGAATGCTTCTTCTAATTATTCTAATAGTCAATCTGGGTCGTCGTTGGCTGCAGGCATTAAAGCTGAAGTTTGCTGCGTCTCTGGGCCCCGTGGCTGCTGCAGGACAAGGACAGTGACTCCTATTCCTCTGCTGCCCCTGCCTCCACCTTAATAAATTAGCTGCTAATCGATGAAACTGAATTAAACAAATGCATCTAGACCTCAGACCTCCCTCAGACCCATGGGTCTCTGGGGGTAGAGCTGTGTTTTCTGAAATCTCACAGGGGTTTTGGATGCTGTGCCAATGGTGGGGTTGGGGGTGGTGCCGGCAGATACAGTGACAGTGAGGGGCACCCCCAGCCCGCTCTGGGGGACAGCCCGCACCCCACAGGGTTTTCTCAGGCCCCTCCGGTATCCGCACAGGAAAGCCCTGTTTAGTGGGGTTGGAACTTAGACTCTTACTCCAGTTAACCCACAAACACAGAGATTTTGGCCGTTTTCATAAAGAGGCCGACTTCCCAGGAACGCAGCTATTCTGTAAGCTGATGGAGGACTGCACTTGGGGTCATTCACATGGTGGAAAAGAGGGGGTGCTGTGACCCCCACCCTCTGCCTCCAGTGTGGACCCCCAGGAATACTCATGTTTTCAAAGACACTTTTAATAATTACTCAATACTTCACTTTTATATCTCTTTTCTATACAGAAAGGGCATCACATTACATTTTTAAATGGTGTGGGTACTTACACTCCCTATGAATTTCAGGACAGCAGAGGGGCTGTTCGGAATATCTGTTGTTGAGCAGGGCTGGTGGGGTGGGGAGCCCTGCCTCAGGTGGAGTTTTCGTGGAGCGAGGCAGCCTGAGAGCTGGCTTTGAGCTCCGGGGGCCCTGGTTACAAACACAGACCCAGGACTCCATCTGCATGGGTGTCAGGGTGCTGGCTGGAGCCTGCCTGTCAGCTTGTCCTCTGGGGTATTCTGCAGGACCCTCCATTTCCACTCCCACTGCTCAAAAGGGAGCCGGTCCTCTGGGAAACCCAGAAAGACCCAGGTGGCCAGCAGAGGGCGGTGCAGACAAGGCTCGCGGCCACCAGGCTGCTGCACCTTTGAGCCCGGCTTAGGCAGCAGCGTGAGGGGCCTGCTGCCCTGGGGCTCCGGTTAGGATCTGAGCACTCTGTGTTGTTCTCTCTTTGGCTGCCGGCCGGGGATTGTATATTTACTTGCTGGCTGCCCACTCGTCCACCTACCCCCCAGAGGGCTACCCTGTTCGCACGGCCCCATCCTCGGGGCCCAGAACACTGCCTGGCATACAGGAGGCACTCAATAACTGCCCGGTCAGTGCATGAGGAATGGAAATGGAAAGAGAGAAAGAGAAAGGAGAGTTGGCAGGAATGAAGGAAGAAAAGGGGGGAAGGATCCATCTAGGAGGGTCAGATCCCAGAGCCTAGGGCGGGCCACAGCTCTTACCTCCAGAGACCTCTGCAGGGTCTGGCAGTCGGCGGAAAGCTGGTCTATTTTGTGCTGGTGGCTGAGGTTCCCCTGGATGAAAGGTCTGGTGGCCTCCACCTGCACCCCCAGGTCCATCCCCTCTTCCTGCAGCCCCTACAGCAGAGGAAGCAAAGAGTAGGGCTGCCCTTTCTGCCTCTCGTCATGGATGCTGACCAGGGCCTGGGGACGCTGAGTGGAGGACATTGGGGGGGATCCCAGGATGGTGGGTCCCCAACCAGCGGCTGTACCACGAGGCTGCCTAATGGGCCCACTCTCAGGAATGGGGACAGTTTCTCAAACGAGGTGAAAATACGCTGAGACGCCATGAGAACAGACTGGGGGACATGCAGCCGGACTCTCACTGGATGATCATCTCACGTTAAGAAGAACCCCATCCCAGCTGCAGGCTGACAGCCCCAGATGTTCATGGCATCTTCCAAAGCACGCTCGCAGGGCGGGCACGGGCTGAGCTTGGGCTGTAAAACACAGCTGTTCAAAGCCAGCCAGCTCCTCATCCGCGTGCTGCCAGCGCCCAGCCCTCAAGTGCTCTAGAACATTGGTTCTTAAAGCCCCAGTGGGTTTCTCTAACCGAGGGCCTCTGGGCTCGTTAGGGACACTTAGCAAAGCAACTTCAAAAACAAGAGCAATGTTACGCTTTTAACCACGGACAGCTTATCAGTTTTTTAAGCTTGAGAGTCAGCGGCTTGGAGGTGCCAAGGGCCCCGCCGAGGCCAGGAACCACCAGGTCGGTCAGCAGAGATGCAAGATCAGATCTCAGGGGAGGCCCAGGTATCTGGCTAGGGCCAGCGGCTGCTTTGCCAGTTACTGCTAAGGAGAATGCTGCTTCCAGGTGCAGTTGAGCACCTGAGCAGAGGGGATGCAGGCCCCACGGGCCCCTTACCTGCAACCTGGAAAGCTGGGCCTGTTTCGCAGGAAGGTCCCGCTGCAGCCCGTTCTGGGCTTGGACCCTGACCTGCAGGTCCGAGAGCTTTGCCTGCAGGGGCTGGAAAGCGGCCCTGAAGTCCGTGTGCTGCGCAAGCAAGCTCTGCAGAGACACAGAACGGGCAGCACTTGAATTAAGAGCTTTCCTCACAACCCAGCTGCTTTCTCCAGCGTTCTCCACGCTCGCTCATGCTCACTCAGGCGTCACTGCCTCCAGGAAGCCTTCCCAGAGCTCTTGAGGGGTTGAATGCCCCTCCTCAGAGCCACCAAAGTGTCCTCACACACAGCTGTTCTGCCCACTAGCACAGGGGCTGGCAGACTACATCTGTACCACACACTCCTTTTGTTAATAAAGTTTTATTGGAACACAGCCATGCCCACTAATGTGCAGCCACTTGCTGCTACTGTGGCGGAGTGGAGATGCCGCAGCACAGAGCATCTGCCCTGCAAACCCTGGAATGGTTGCCTCTGGGGTCAGTGGTCATGGACGTGAGCTCTCAGCAGGTGCCCGGCCCCTCATCAGTGCCCCACAGACCACAGCTATCATCACCATCATCTTCACCATCATCACTATCATCTTCACCATCATCATCATCAGACACGCAACAAACATTTGTGACATAAAGAATGAGCCGTCTGCAGCACGTTTTATCTTCAATTTCGCGTAGTCACATTTAGAAACGTGTTGCTGACAATCATAGTTTCCAGTTAACTGCTGGTTAAAAGCTTAATTTTTTTTCTCTGCGTTTTCTTATTTGACACTCCCTAGCTCTCTGTGAAAGACAGTTCAGTGACTGGAGAGTAGAGAGGGGACTTGGGGGCAGGGGCAGACAGATGGCCAGGAGCCCAGTTAGAAGGACTGCACATCATCCTACCCAGTTTAGAGACGAGCGACCGAAGATTGTGAGGCCGAAGGGACGAGCCCAGGGCCACACGGCGGTGCTGCGGCACATGGCGGCACGTGGTGGTGCTGAGATCAGAAGGCAGGGCTGCCGAGCCCGAAGCGGCGGCGCCACCCTCCCCTGGCCAGGCCCCAGTGCCAGTGCCGGGCAGGCAGCGGCGGGGCTCACCTGCAGTTTGCTCTTCCTCTGCAGGAGGCTGTTGTGCAGCAGGTCTCTGTCCCTCACAGAACCCGCCACCTGCTCCAGGAGGGCCGCTGCTCTGTCCTGGCCGCAGACGCTGCCCAGCAGGTCCTTCTTCAGCTGCAGCACGGTCAGCTGCTGTTTCAGGCGGGAGCTCTCCATCAGGGCCGCCTGTGGAGGGAAACAGGTCGCCGTGAGCCACAGAGCAGGACAGCACAGGACGAGCTGAGAGCCCGCGCCAGGAGCACACCTGTTCTGTCGCGACCGCTCGGTGGCTGCACCTCTGTGCTGGGCCCGGGGGCAGCAGCAAACCTGGGGAATAGGCTGGCAGGAATGCACTGCAGAGGCCCTGAATTTCGGGGTCACCTTGATTCCTCTCTTTCCCCCCAACCCACCTTATTGTCAAAGCCTGAGCAGGAATTCTACCGCCTACATGACTCGGAAATCGTCTCCTGTCCATCCCCACCACCGCTGACCACGGGCACCCTCAGCCTCCCTCACCTGGGCCACAGCAGCTCCCGGCTGCCTGCTGGCCTCAGCCACTCCCGGCACCAACTGTGCCCACTTCAGCTGAACCCAAGCCAGACCAGTCCGGTCCTCTCCTCAGCGATCCGCTTCACAACAACAGTGGGCTACCTCCCAGCTGGTGCTGGGACATTTTGAGGGGGCTAAGGGCCTGCGGGAGCACGATCAGGGGAATTCAGGAAGGCTCCCCAGAGGAGGTGGTGCCTGAATGGAGTCAGGATACACAGGAGCTTGCCAGAAGGAAAGCAATCTAAAGGGGACTCAGAAGCCTTCTTGTAATAGGCATCTGCTCCCACACAGCCTGAACTCTGCACAGCCCAGGCCCTACCTCCTCCAGGAAACCTGCCCTGATCACATGCCCAGCCTACACTCACTTTCTGCCCCAAAGCCCTGTGCCAAGCCTCAGGCCCCTGCTGATTTGCCAGTCGTTTGGGTAAGGCCCAGGGCCCTGGAGGCCAGGGGTTTTGTTGTCAGCTGGCCAGAGTCCGTCTGTTTTTACCCAATGACAACACTGAGATGCTAAGCTAGGCATGGGGCTGGGACCGGAAGAACAAACACCCCAACCCAGGTAGGTGACTGCAGCCGAGTATTTTCCTAAGCAAAATTTCAACCAAGTGCTGTGGGCATTCAAGGCGGATGTGGGCTTCCTGGTCGGGGAAATCCAAGAAGGCTCCTCAGAGGAAGCAGTATTGACAAGGGCCGAGGAGGGGGTCCCTAGAGGAAGGGCAGCATAAACAGGGTTGGCACGGCTATACTGGCATGTCCTGTGAAGGAGGGTGTGTGCTTCGTGATCGGCCACACAGAGGTCAAGCCTCTTTATGTAGGGGGTCACCTGCACCCCCTTTTCACCAAACCCAGACATAAAATCATGGGGTTAAGAATTCAGGCTGGGCAGTTGTCACCATGACGAGTTGGATTATGTACTAGCTGGGAGGCCGTGGGCGGTTCTGAGCCTCAGTTTCCTCATTGGTAACACAGGGGTGGCCACACCCCCACTCATGGGGGTGTCAAGAAGCTAAAATGAGACGATGCCCACGCAACATCTAACAGAGCAAGACCTGCAGGGGGCGCACCACAAACGGCAGCTCTTCCCCACTATTACTATTCAACCAGCTGGTACCGGTCGAACTGTGTCCTCCCCCAAGAAGGAATGGCGAAGTCTTAACCCTCCCCCACTAGCTTGGAACGTGACCTTCTTTGGAGATATGGTCCCTACAGAGGTCACCTAGGTCAAGCGAGGTCACTAGGGCAGGCGCCCGAATGAAAAGGGGACGTTTGGACCCAGGCACACAGGCACAGTGAGAAGACGAAGTGCCAGCACACGGGGACACAATGTCCACGTGAGGACAGAGGCAGAGACGCGCCCGACATGCCCGGGGACACCAGTGACCGCAACGAACACCAATAACCTGGAGGAGGTGAGGCAGCACGCGCCCCTAGAGCCCTCGGAGAGAGCGAGGCCCTCCCGACCCCTCGATCTCGGACTTCTGGTCCCGGAACTGTGAGAGGATACATTTCTGTTGCTTTGACCCGCCCAGCTTTTGGTGTGTCGTTACAGTCGCCCTAGGAAACTGATACACTGGCCACACCCAACTTTAGGGGCTCAGCGTTTCAGTTCTGGAGGAATTCTGCAGATCCGAAGGCTACTCCAAGGCTAGACACAGGAGCTGAGTCAAGAAAAGACAGGGCGGGCAGCGCAAGCCCTGGCCCGTGACGTCCAGGCCGCCCGGGCAGGCTGGTGACAGTGGTACAAGGCTGGATCTCAACCACCAACTGGCATCCAAACACGAACAAACCAAAGTCCTGGCCCAACTTGTTCCAACCCACTGCTCCGAGAAACCTCTGCTCCGGGGGTCTGGTCCAGGCGACCCTCCAGAAAGACGGTCCTCTCACTCCCGCCTCCAGGAGGTCCCGCTGCACCTTCTGCCCCGGGGGGGAAGGGCAGGATGGAAAGGCACTATCATGGAGTCAGACAGGCCTGGGGCAGAGCCGCAATGACTGGGTGACCTTGAGCAAGTGGCCTCCCCTCTGAGAGACCTGGTTTCCTCAACAGTCAAATACTTTCAACAAAACTGTCCCGCTTCACTCGCAAAGCTGTTTCCAGGAAGCAGTGAGCTGACAGGGATAAGAACATTAAATGAAAGCCCAGAGCCCACCATTCTGGCCCTAGCTCTGCCTCTCTGGAGTGGCCTGACCTTGAACAAGTACCCTAACTTCTTCCTGGCCTGAATGCCTCAGCAAAATGAGGAGAAAAATGGTAGAAATGGAGACAAAAATCTGTGTATACAGATATTCAACGTATGTTAATTATGACAACAAAAATTAGAAACAACCTAAATATATGTGATACACTCAATAAAATATGGCATACCCACAAATGAGATATTAGGCAGACATTAAAAATGATGCCTTTTTGAGGCATTTTTGTATACCAACAGTGAAACATCAGAAGCAGAAATCAGGAAAAAAATCCCATTTGATATAGCAATAAAAAAAATAAAACACGTAAGAATAAACCTAACCAAGGAGGTAAAAGACCTGTACTCAGAAAACTACACAACACTGAAGAGAGAAATCATGGAAGACACAAACAAATGGAAACATATACCATGCTCATGGATCGGAAGAATCAACATCATCAAAATGTCCATGCTACCCAAAGTGATTTATAGATTCAATGCAATCCCTACCAAAGTACCAACGGCATATTTCACAGATATAGAACAAAGACCTCAAAAATTTATATGGAACCATAAACGACCCTGAATATCTGCTGCAATTTTGAGAAAGAAGAGCAAAGCAGGAGGGATCACAATTCCTGATATAAAACTGTATTACAAGGTCATTGTAATCAAAACAGCCTGGTACTGGCATAAAAACAGACAGACAGACGAATGGAACAGAATAGAGGGTCCATAAATAAACCCAAGTCTCTATGGCCAATTAATTTTCGACAAAGGGAGCAGCAGCATAAAATGGAGTAAAAATAGCCTCTTCAACAAATGGTGTTGGGAAATCTGGACAGCAGATATAAATCTGGACAGACACAAAAATAAATTCAAGGTGGATAAAAGACTTAAATATATATAAGTTGTGACACCGTAAAAGTCCTAGAGGAAAACATTGATAGGAAAATCTCAGACGCTCCACGCAGCAACATCTTCACTGTTATGTTCCCTAGAGCAAGGGACATAAAGGAAAGAATAAACAAATGGGATCTCATAAAAATAAAAAGCTTCTGCACGGCTAAAGAAAACAGTATTAAAATAAAAAGAGAACCAACCGTATGGGAAAACATATTTGCCAATGATACCTCAGACAAGGGTTTGATCTCCAAAATATATAAAGAACTCATATGACTCCACTCCAGGAAGACAAAAGACCCGATTAAAAAATGGGCAAAAGACTTGAACAGACACTTCTCCAAGGAGGACATACAGAGGGCACAGAGACATATGAAAAGATGCTCAGCATCACTAGCCATCAGAGAGATGCAAACTAAAACCTCAATGAGATACTACCTCATACTGGTCAGAATGGCCATCATAAACAAAGCAACAGACACGTGTTGGAGAAGATGTGGAGAGAAGGGAACCCTACTGCACTGTTGGTGGGAATGCAGACTGGTGAAGCCACTGTGGAAAACAGTATGGAATTTCCTCAGAAAACTAAAGATCAAACTGCCTTTTGACCCAGCAATTCCACTGCTGGGATTATACCCTAAGAGCCCTGAAACACCAATCCAAAAGAACCTATGCACCCCAATGTTCATAGCAGCACAATTTACAATAGCCAAGTGCTGGAAGCAACTTAAGTGTCCATCAGCAAATGAGTGGATCAAGAAACTATGGTACATTTACACAATGGAATTCTATGCAGCAGAGAGAAAGAAGGAGCTTATACCCTTTGCAACAGCATGGATGGAACTGGGGAGCATTATGCTAAGTGAAATAAGCCAGGCAGTGAGGGACAAATACCATATGATCTCACCTTTAACTGGAACATAATCAACAAAAGAAAAAAACAAGCAAAACATAACCAGAGACATTGAAATTAAGAACAATCTAACAATAGCCAGAGGGGAGGGGGAGGGGATTGTGGGAAGAAGGGTTTTCAGGAACTACTACAAAGGACACATGGACAAAACAAAGGAGGAGGGTGGAGGCAAGGGAGGGAGGGGGTTTGGATGGGAGGGGAGGGGAGAAAATGAAGACAACTGTAATTGAAGAACAATAAAGTAATTTAAAAAAATGATGCCTTTTTGGAACAACTTTAGATGATACTGAGAAAAAGCTCATATGTGTAGAGTTGACATAACAGTGAATATAACTATATAATATGATCTCAAATACACAGAAACTGTAATTAATTAAAGCTTCGGTCTATTGATGACCATATCTCATGGAGATGGCTAGATGGATTTTCATCAGATGCAAAGGGTGCATTTGGGATTGTCTGGCCTAAAATCGAGGTTTGTGGCACACGTGAAATTCATTTTGGGGATCCCTGAGTACCTCAAAAAGATGAACCATCATCCTTTAGAGCATGAGGGGCAGGGGGCCCACGGGACCCCCGGAAGGAAAGGCCATGGTCTGCAGTATGGGCTGAGCCCCAGGTGGAAAATCACGAGGGAGACCCTGGTCTGCAGCCGCGGAGGGTGCTCCGGGCCAAGGAGGGGTCAACGCCAGACTCCACCAGGTCGGACAGAAACAGTGATGGAGACAGTGCCTGGTGGGTCACCAGTGCCCTGTGGCTTGTGGGAACACCAGTGAGGGCTCTTTGTTTCCATCGCAAATCTTTATGTTCTCCAAGGAGACGTGACTTGTATCGTCAGAATGGAAATGAATATAAAGTGGGGCTGACACTCCCGATGCTCTTGTGTCTGCTTCCACTCTGCGTGTCTAGGAATCTGGACCTGAAAGCATGTTGTGGACATCAGAGCTCCATGGCAGCCCAGGGCAGTGTTTACAGGCAAATCAGAGCTACCATGGTCACGGGCGTTTGTGGCAGACACAGTCTGTGGCTCACCCAACCACCCTTCCTCCTGCTTCCTCACCGAACCACCGGGATTTCGTTTGGGTAGCAAATTGCAGGCTTCCAGGTTCTAGGATTATGACTATAATGGACACCCATCATGGTAATCCCGTCATCCTCAGTCAGTGATTCGGCCATGGGTGGTGATGTGACCTAGGTTGGTCAATGAGGTATAAGGGGAGTCTGCTAGCAATTCTGGGAAGGAGGATTTGCCCCCCTGCTGGAAGTGGCAGATGGAGAGTCCTTTAGTTCCCATGCCTTTCCTTCCCGAGTAGATATTGCTGTTCACGCGAGGATTCATGCTGGCAGCGGTGGCCGCCATCATGGAGCCATAAAAGGAGGTGTGGCTTAGAGCTAGAGAAGCCTGGGTCCTGAATGATGCCATCAAGCTATCAAGCCAGCCCTGGGACCGCCTGAAGATCACTGAGTTTTAAGCTACCATTGGTCAGGTCTCCTGTCACTTGTCCCACGCATCCTACCACGTAAAGATCATGGCCTGATGTGCTTTCAACATTGCTTAGGTTCCCACCAGAGGGCTGCCTACAATTGGGTCTGGAAGGGAAATGGCGTGGCAGGCTCAGTGCAGAGTCCTGGGGTCACACCAGGCGCTGGGCTTGGCCTTCTGAGGTTGATCTCTGTCTCCAATAGTGAGTGTCAGTGTTTCCTGGGTGCACAGGACTCCTGTGCCGGGCGCGTTGCCGTGAGCTTTACCAGACAAGCAGAGGACCCAGGAGCATGCCTTTCCCTAGGAGAACGCCCGAGCTGCCAGGCTCCGCAGTGGCCTCCCCCAGCCTCGCAGGCCAGCCCTCTGGCAGGGCCACGCTTACCTCGATCTGGGGCAGGAAGGTGTGAATGGAGGGCAGGTCTGGCAGGCTGGTGGTGACATCCAGGAGCCTCTGGGCCAGGTCCCTCCACAGCTGCAGATCCTGCAGAGGCCGCTGGACACGCTGCCACAGCTCCACCCCCGTGGCGTTGCGCAGCCTGGTGCTCTTCGCCTTCATGCTGCACGGCCGTGGAGGGGAGAACCAGGGAGAGCAGCGTCAGTCCAGGAGTGCGGCCGTGCCCGGACCCCCAGGAACCTGGCGTGTGCTGCTCCCATAGTGCAGGCTGTGAGCCATGTGCCCTCTGGACAGAAGAGCACTGGAAAGAAGCCAGTCCCCAAACAGACTTGCAGCCCAGCTTCACGACCAGGGAACGTCAAGCTCTAAAGAGCAACTACGAGTCCCGAGACAGGTACTGCTTCCCCTGGGGACCTCGCAGCAGCGAGCCAAATCCTTGCTTGAGTGAGAGACCATCATGCCAGGCTCCGATAATTCTGGGCACGGCCTGCTTTGTGCACAGAAGATGCACATACCCTGCCCGCCCCAGGCTGGCATCCCCTGGTGGGTCCAGGCCGCTGCTCTGGACGTCCCGAGGTGGGAATTGAACACACCGTGGGGTCAGAGACACACAGCAAGGGGGGATCTCCTGGAGTTCACTCTGGAGGAAGCCCAGGATCAGGCAGAGGTCCTACAGATGCAGGGACGACTCTGCTGTGTTCTGAACAACTTGGAGGCCGCATACTGAGCATAGCTACAGCTCCAATTTAACCCTGTGCTGTGCTGCACCGAGGGTGGCTGTTTGGTCAGCTTGTCTGTGCTGAGCTAGGAAGGTGGAGACCAGCTGTGCCTGAGCCCACGGCCTGAGAGGGCGGAAGAGGCTGGTGTGGTGATGGGCCCCGAGGCTTCCGTCAGCACCATCGGCAGGCAGGGGCGTGGTGTCTGCCTACTGAAAACCCTCCCCTTGGGTCATTATGTGCTGAGCTGCATAAAAAGACTCGGTAGAAATGGGTGAATGAGCCACTTAGCATGGAAAAGAGCAAACTCAGGCCTCTTTTGGGGAGCTAAACATAAACTACTATCCAAAGGGACAGTGACCAAACTGAGTAAGACCTGTGACAGCCAGCCATTGAGAGGTGCAAGAATTGCTGAAGTTACCAAGTTGCAGGAGACAGCAAGCCCACTGCCCAGAGACGGCATCAGACTGGGAAAGGAGGCCCCAAGTCCTGCCCCTCAGCCCCTCCCCTGTACCTCTGGAACTCCTGGATGGCAGCGACAACGCTGTCCGGGATCAGCTGCAGGTCGTGGGGGGAGACCATGAGCTCCTTCAGCTGGGTCTGCAGCCGGTCCACCCAGGGCTCCTCCGCTGCCAGAGCCGCCCGCATCGCCTGCAACACAAATGAACCCCGAGGGGGTGGTCAGGTCCTGGAACAGGACAGGACGTGTGTCCAGGGTGATGAGCATGGCGGACGGGAGTGGGTCAGCCAAGGAAAAAACTGCTGCCCACCTCCCGATCCATGTCTCTCTCTCACCAGGCTGGTTTTTCTCTGGATATCACCTGCCTCCCAGCGTTGTCACGAATACTAGCCCCTAATAATACAAACAATTCATGTCCAGGATCAGTGACACCATGCTGAGTGTCCTGGGTGTTCATTCATTTAAGCCTCGCCCGGGTTCTGGAAGGTGAGGGTGTGTCCCCATTTCATAGGCAAGGAAGTGCCATCCAAGTGTTTCCGGACATCCCAGGGCCGGTACAAGGTGGACCTGACACTGGAGCCAGGCCCCCTGGCTCCTTAGCTGTCTCCTCAGCACCAAAGGGCACCAGGCCTAAAGGGTTACTGGCAGGCCACGAGGACATTTCGACAGAGCACCGCAGAACCGTGCCCCGGGACTGCGTTCTAGCCCCTCCATCCTGGCCAACTTGTGCAACTCTCAGCGGCTCGTCTCCCTGTCTATAAAAGGGGGGTCATGGCTGTGACCCCGCACAGGGTCCTGCTGCACTCCGTGCGGGGCAGGTGAGCCTGCCCCACACGGATGCTCTTTGCAGGTTGCTCTTTCAGCCGAGGCCCTGACACATCTGCTTCCCCCAAGGTTCTCAGAAGGGCAAGCAGTCCACACTCCTTTCTCGGTGCCAGGTGGGCTCAGTGCACTCGACCGCCCCTGCTCTGCTGGACCAGGGTGGTCCTGGCCCACTGCGGGTCGCACAGCCATGCAGCCACACGCCTGGCCTGGTCCCCAGGCACCCAGACCGCTGGGCTGAGCAGGTCAGGTGTGGCTGCTCCTGGCTACAGGACACGTCATAGGAAGTGCAAACAGTAACTATGTGAGTGCTGTTTAAGAACAAAAGTCTCTAGTGATCAATTCTGAAATTCCCTTCTGCTGATTTCCGGCTAGTCAGGACGTGATCGGAGTTGAGGTGACAGCAGAATTAGGTGTGGTGGGGAGCCTCTGGAGGGTTGTGCTCAGCCTCCCGCTTCAGGGACGGCTTCCCGAAACAGCCAGCACAGGCACGTGGCTGAGTGACAGGGCGTCAGGGCAGGGCGTCCAGGCACCCCCTCCCGAGCTTGTACCCTTTGACCTCCCCTCTCTGGAACTCATGGTAAAAGCAGTACTTTGAGTGCTGACTTTCTGGCAAGTGCTAGTCTAAGCACTTTTGATTTTCACATGTTCATAAAGAATGGGGGGGGGGGTCCTTTATTAACATCCCCTTTGACATTTAATTGAGGGCAAGAGTAATTCTGCCAAAGTCCTCCTGTTGGCAAAGTGAGGACCCAGGACTTGAAGCAGCAGTCCCATCCCGAAGTCCCTGCCCTCAACCACCGCGGCCCCTCCACCCCGAGCCGAGGCAGACGGCGCTGAAGGGGAGACAAGCCCTGTGCACGAAGCTGATCGCAGCGGAATCTGGTCCGCAAGGCGGGCCTGAGCGGGCCCCGGGGGCATGTGTGCCTTGCTCCGACACACACAAAAACAGTTGTGCTTGTGGGCAAACATTAGAAGGGACAGGGAAAGGGAGAAGCACAACGCACAGTGGAAGTGGGTCCGGGCGGTTTTTCTTTCAGACATTGTCCCCGATGGCACTGACGCTGAGTGGACTCACCGAGTTAATAAATAGTGACAGGGGTGGGGAGCGTGTTTACTTTCAAAAATCTCTCCGTCCACAAGTGGAACCTCCTGTGAGTGTGCATATGGGATGGGGGAGCAGGAGGAGGGTTCTGACTGGACACGGCGTGTCATTGGAACCCACCCCCTCCCCAGAATGGGCACGTCTGTTGGCCTCCCCAGGCCCCCCACTGTGTTTGCCCTCAGCCCGGACACCCTCCGCTCTGTGCTTAGGGAGTTCCCCACCCCCACCCCCACCAGGCAAGGAAGTGGCAACCTGGAGACAATCCACCTTTGGTCTTATTTACCCATTGATTCATCATGTGATCCTAGGGATAGTGGAGGTAGGGGAGAAGCTCTCCAGGCCTCAGTTTCCTCATCTGGAAAATGGGTGCAAACCATTTTTGGGAAAGCCCGTGTGTGTATGCTGAAGGCTCACTGAGATTCCCACCACGCAGGAGCTCCCAGGGCTGACAGCCCACGGCACACATAGCCCATGTCACTCACCGAGTAGCGTCGCCAGCGGGCCACCAGCTCGTCCTCAGTCCCCGCCTTGGCCGGGGGCTCCAGGTTGTCCTCGGCCAGCCTCTGAAGGCCCTTCCTGAACTCCCCCAGCTCGGCCTCCAGCTGCTTCCTCCGCTGCTCAAAGGCCCCCTTGGACCTGAGCAGGCCCCGCAGCTGCTCTTCCTCCTCCTCCCGGAGGGCTCGGAGCTTCTCCAGAACTTCCCGCATCTTCTCCAGTTCTCTGGTGATCTTCTCTGCACCCAGGGGAGATGTATTTCGGATGACCCCCGCAGCCTGCTCCTCCAGCCTCTTCAAGGACTCCTCGCCCCTGGGAAGATCTTTGGCAATGCCCTGAAGGGGAGAGTGGGTGGAAGGAACCCAGAGGGGAACGTCGGGCTGAACTCGGATTCCTAGACTCCTGGCTTAGGGCCAGAGGCCCCTTTCCAAGGGGTGGACTGTCCACCTTCACAGCCCTGACTCACAACAGGAGGGTGTCATTTCCTGCCCACATCTCTTACCAGTCATCTCCTTATGTCAAGGACAAAGTCTCTGTTGGGTGCTTCTCTAAATGTCATCGACACTCCCTGACATTTGTTAATCTGCCCTTTTAGCAAAGACCGAGGCAGCCTCAGGCACCAAGTCTTCAGCTGCAACAGTACAGAGCCAAGTGGAACCAAATGACACCATGTGATTTCATGATATTAATTTGTATGGTTACCCGCTAAGTATGAGTGAGTACTGATTATCCATTCATGACAATGATATCAGATTTCTGATTTAAATAAATGATCATCAGCTTTTTATTTAAAAAAGAAAACTGTTATGTAAATACCTTTCAATCTATTTTATCTGAAAATGCCTTGAAAATATTTTTTAACTTTTTTATTGATGTGTAGTTTACAGAGCATAAAGTATACAGGCCTTAGCTATGACTGTTCAAAGAGTTTTGAGAAACGTGCATGCTCATGCAGTCCCCACTGTTATCAAAACATACAGCATTTCTAACATTCTGGAAGATTCTAGAATTTACTGGAAGTCATAGAATATGTTACTTATTGGAACCAGCTTCTTTTACTCAGCATAATATTTCCTTGGACTCTTCCATGCCGCTGTGGGGATCAGTACTTCCTTCCTTTTTACTGTGAGTTACACCCCTTCGTCCACACATCAGCATGCGTTTACCCCGAAAGGCACCCTTCTGTAGGATTGTTTGCCCAGCACTCCGCCCACGAGAACCTGCACCGTTTCTGGCGTGGGGCCAGGATGAGCCAGGCTGCTGTGAACGTTCTCATATAAGTCATGGTTCACGGTTGGTTTTGTAACGTGAGTCCATTTAAGTGCGAACATTAAATAAAGGGTACAGGTGCTGTGTAACTGTAGCAAAAGTGATAGGGTGGCTCGGGAACTGTTGAATCCACCCAGTTACGTTACAGAGGGGGTCAGAAGTTGATTCAAGGTCGCAGCACATCAGGAAGGTGAGAGGGGACCAGCCCCCACCCCGCTGGCAGGCCTTCCGCCTCTACCAGGCTTTCTTACCCTCAACCCTGCCGACGTTGGAGGTTGGACAGTTCTCTGTCATGAGAACCGTGCTGTGCACTGTAGGATACTTAGCAGCATCTCTGGTCCCTGCCCACTGGATGCCAGGGACTCCCCCGCCCCCAGCTGTGACAACCAGAAATGTCCCCAGACACTGCCAGATGTCCCCTGTTTGAGAGCCACCAGTGCAGGCCATGCTGCCCAGGCCTTGGGTTTCCCAGTGCCCTGCTGGCTCAGAGATCTCCACAAGGCAGCCGAGGCCCCGAACCTTCTCCGCGAGATCCCATGCTTTTCCTCCCATGGGATCTGCATCTCTTTTGGGCCCCAGCACCCTCTGTGAAATAAACTCCAACACAGAACTCGCCCCACGTGCAGCTCCCCTGGCGGCCCCTGGGTGAGACACAGCTGGGTTACCTGCAGCTGGGAGAGACGGAGCTCGTCGGTCAGCTTGCAGTTCCGCCCCACGCAGCCCTGCACCTTCTCCACCACCGC